>SNQJ01S0271786.1:0-11654 GCA_010110895.2 Picea sitchensis | reverse complement strand
GTGTGATTGTTTATTTATTACTACTCATTATTGGATAATAATTCTACATTGATATAACATTTGAAGAAAAAAGATTATAATTACATTATTACTGATTCACCCCCCCTCTCAGTAATCCAACACCTTTATCATAACACAAAGGGCTTAAAACATCCAAGGTCTCCTCTAACACTTCTTCACTTTCCAAATCACAAAACAAAGCATCTTTAAAATCTTGGAAAGGGAAACAACTTACCATATTCATTTCTTCCTGTGTAGGAGTGTCGAAGACTTGGATGACTTCATCAAATGGAAGAGAAAACATCAATTCCTCATCCTCATGAATTTCCCCTACATATTCAGCTTCATAATACATAGGGTCTAGCTCGTCCAAGGATTCCCTTTCTTCTTCACCTTCTGAATCATATAATAGGGTATCATCAAAAACCTGAAAAGGAATGTGACTAACCTCATGCTATTCTTTTTGTGCAGGAGGAATAAGATTTTAGATGGATTCATTAGAGGGAGGAGCACACATTAATACTTCATCATCATGTTTGATATCTCCAGGCTCTCTCTCTTCAACCATGTCCTCATTATCCTCAGTAGAAGCATGAGTAAATTCTTTCTCTTCCTCATGGGATTGGTAACCTTCATTAGGATCCCTCTCCTCAACCTCTTGTTGGTCGATGACTTGTTCACATATTTCCTGGAATTTACTAATGAAGATATGAAGGGAACATAATCTCTCCAGACTAAGAGTATCTGGGGTATATTTGGGGTGATCAACTTTGATTTCTGGAGTAAAGAGGTATTCTTCATTGAACAAGGAGATATTTCCTCGATTTGTATAGCCATGTGCTAATCTTATTGGCTTTTTTTTTGCCCTTTTTCACTAAGGAGAAATCCTAATTGCACTAAGAGTGCATTGGTATAGAGGTAAACAAGGTACTTGTCTTCATGATGATGGATTCTAGGAATTTGTTGTAGAAAATTCTCAAAACTGGTATGGAATTCCTTGAAAGTCTCGTTCTTAGTTTGTTTCATGTATTCGGTGATGTGATGCTAGCATCAAGGAGATTATCATACCATTTTCTAGAATTTCCATTAAGAGTGGAAGAGAAAAGTTTCATTGTCAAATA
Source organism: Picea sitchensis (assembly GCA_010110895.2). Taxonomy (NCBI): domain Eukaryota; kingdom Viridiplantae; phylum Streptophyta; class Pinopsida; order Pinales; family Pinaceae; genus Picea; species Picea sitchensis. Next base: position 10,533 of record SNQJ01S0271786.1, on the reverse strand, counting down.
TTCAACATCGTCACTTATAGGTTGGAGTTGAAATAAATCCCCAAAATTATCCATGTGATCTTTGTCCCTAACCCCATCATTACCAGTGAATCTAGGGATCCAATTTTCATACCTCGAAGGCATTTGTCGAGGGTAACCCATAATTTCACTCATTTTGAACACTTAAATGATAATGCTATGTCTTATGCAAATTCCAAATTAGTTTATCTAGCAAATGAACTTTGACAAGCTGCCTAAGATGATTATAACATCAGTTGTAACAACAACAAGATACAAATGTGACAACGAAAATATACCCTTCAGAAAATGTATTAAATGGAAATAAGATGTCACACTTTAACCTTTGATTGATAGTACTATGTCATACACAAATTCTGGAAAGGTCTAGCTAGAAAATAACCTTTAACAGGCTGTCTAAATTGAATGTAACAACAACAAATAAAAAGTAATGTCAACGAAGACTAAACCTTCAGAAATGTAGTTTAGATAGGCAATTAGATGCACACTTTAGTTCTGATTGATTATACCTTGCCTCATACAAATTCTGGGTTGATTTATATGGTCAAGTGAGCTTGAGCAGGCTACTAGTTGATGGTTGTAGCAGTGATTATGACAACAACAAATAAGGTCAGTCTGCTAAACTAAGTTAGTGTTAGTTGTATTTAGTAAAAGGAGAAAGGTTTAAGGTTTGAGTGTTGGTTGATGATTCTTGTCAAGAGGTAAGGAATGAAGATTAGTTACTTCTAGGGATAATGGAGTCAAAGTGGTGGTTCTTTCTAGGGATGATAACATATGATTATTCATAAAACCTAATAGGGAAAAGAGGTTTAGGGGGAGTAATATATTTAGTTCTCCTAGACTCTTGACCACAAGGAGGGAGATAGCTAGGGTGTAGGCACTTATAGGCCCTAGTGCCTTCCTCTCCTAAGAATTTTATGGATGAAAGTATGATGAAAAATAACTTAACCACAACCTCTAAAGTGCTAGCACTTTAGGGCTGCAGAGGTTGCACTAGTTACTAGACCAATTCAATGACACTTAGCAAATGAAAAGAAAGAAAGTTAACACCTTAAGTTTCTTACTTCAAGCATCAATTAAAACATGCGATTTCATAATATTGTATAATAAAACAAACCATTAACATAAGCATTAACAACGAAAAAGTAAAAAATCTACTTACTTGCACCAAGAATAATCATGTAAAACAATGCTATATTTCCAAAATACTCCAATAAATTGATCGAAATGCCAAGAAACATGCCTTAAAAAAGTAGCACCTTCCTTATTTCATCTAATAACCCTTAGTAGGGAGAAAATTTCAGACCTCCACTCTCCCAAGTGAGAGTTATGATGAAATGAATGTCACTTTATGTTTATTTATACCAAAATTTGACCTTTAATTATTTTACGTCAAAATATTAGGGCCAACCTGTTCAATTTCTTACAAAATTAAACTCTTGAGAAAATAAAATAAATTTGCATGTAAATACCCTCCTAGGGGTGACATCATGCCCTTCAAGGGTGACATTGGACCTCTGTCATGGAATGTTGGGCTCAGGGAGTGAAACGTTGGGCCTCAAAAGGCCAAAACCCTATGCACACGTGCCAATAACCTCATGATTACCCCCAAGGTGAAAACCTTTGCATTTAGAAACGTCCAGGGCTATATGGGTGATGTCGAGGGCCTCCAAAGGCTAGCACTCAGGTGGGAAAGGCACAACCTCCTGGGTCTAGGACCACCAAAGTTCATGCAAAGGAAAATTCCTTCTTCTCTTTGGCAGAACCCCTTCATATTCATCCTGCCCCCTAGATGGGTCTCAACATCTATCAAATGGGATTTGATCCCTCATGAAGGTCTGAGCTAGTCATCTCTCCATGTACCTTTTCAATGAAAAAGGTCCTGCAAAAACAACAAGTACGCCCTCTAGGGGTCCATAAGTCACATGCATCATAATAATTAAATCACATCTAATAATTAAAACGCCTAAACATGTGCATCAAACCCCCCCCAAACCCAAAAAAATGATCAAAACTTTATGAAATTTGACAAGTCTAGGGTTTGGAATGGTCTCAGGGTGTCCTATTGGGACAATATCCCTTAAGTCAAGTTTGTTTCCCCAGTCGAGATTGATCCAAATCATGCAAACGTATGAGGTGGTGAGGGAAACAACTTTGGGCATGGGGTGCATGTGATAGTAGGGAAATGTAACACTCACCAATGGGTGCCTTTGTTGAGGGTTAGTTTCACCTTGTCATGGATGCAAATATTTCCAAGCCCACTGATTGCCATTTATTTTTATCTTTTCTTTCTTGATTTATCTTTCTTTCTTTATGCTGCAAGGAAAGAGTTGATGGCCACCACCTTGGCTTGGTGACCATCTAGTGGCAATGTCACCCACAAAAATTTCACAGAAATGAGAAGTATGGCTCGTGATGATACACCCTTTCTCTTGGCCATGCAACCAAGATCCACTACCATGTCTTGGTGACCTGTTTAGTGGTAGTGTCATACCTCTACATGTTCATGGTCATGATAGGATGGCTCATGACGAGACCTCCTATCCACCAACAAATTCCTTGAGTGTTTTATTCATATGTGGGTCCCCTTTTCTTGCTGAGAAGCGTTTCAGTGCTTTCTTGAGGATCCCTGGGCAAAGCGTCTCGAAGGTTTGAATTTGGCTATTAACTTTTTCCAACTACATTTCCCTCTAGGAATTTATCCCCTTCTTCCCATGAGGTAAGGTACAACCCTTTGCAAGTGGAGCCTTCCCTAATGCCCAAAAATGTGGATAAATGGAGGGGATAAAGATGGAAAATGGTAAGTATGGACAAAACATGCAATGAATCTTCAGAGATCCACTAGGTAACAACCTGTCCTAAAAGGAAACCAACTTACTAGGGCACCATGTGACCCTCCTAGGTTCGAACAAGGAAAAGAGCATAAAGTCAAGAAAATGTTATGAAATCCAAAAAAATTCAATACAACATGTTTAAATGTTTTAAAAATCAGATCGATACATACCATGATACTCGAACTTATTACCTCTTGGAGAAAGACTCATTGTCATTTCAGGACAAAGCCAGTGTGATGAATACTGTTGCTGGTGATATGTGGATTGCACTAAAGAAAAGAGGGGCCCTCTGAGGCCATGCTTAAGTCGTTTGGATCTCGACACTCCATGTCTAAGACCCGTGGGCCTCGAGACATGATCTCCTTAGCTATCCCTAGGCTAGCGGATAACATGGACAATCAAGGTCAATGTGTATTAAAATTTATGGAGTCGATGGGGGTCGAACCTGCGACCTCCATAACTTCCCAAGGCCTAACATAGTCCCCACTACCAATGCACCATACGATGGGTCTTAACCCATCTATGGAAATTAATATATTTAAATTTATATTAATATTCATATGGGCAACCAAAGGGTCGAGGACCTAAGCCCTCGACCCTTGGCCCTTGGTCTTTATACATACCATATCACCAAAACCTAATCACGAGAGGGCTCAATGTATATAACCAAATAACAATGTTTCAAAATTCATGTGGGAGTTATGGTGTATAACCATATGTTATAGAATATGGTTACCCAAAGTTTCGGGCAGTACCAACTGTTGAAATATATATAGTATATATAGTATAAGACTTGTGGTCAATGGGAATGGAACCCTCGACCCACCAGCCATGCAAACAACTTAACACACCACCTATAACCGATTCGGCTACAAGTCTGGATTTGGTTATAGAACAAAATAAATTACATTTAATGTATGCCATAAATTTTGGAACTTGGTTAGAAGGAGTGCCCTATTTAATGGTGCACACCCCAAGGCACAATAGAAACATAATTAATGCAGATAATTTCCTCATAATACATTCCAAAGGTACAAGGTATATGATGTAATACTGTAAAGCGTGCTAAGGGGCACCTTAATGGAATTTCAAGTATTTTATATTAATTTTTGACAAATTTTCACTAGTAATTCAACGATACACTCTGTTTCTGCATTTGAGAAACATGTAAAAAGTCCATTTTAAAACACGAGTATTTGAGCATTAATAAAAGAAGTCTTTATTGGAAGTGGACCTAGAGAGGTAACCCAAATTGGTTGAACTCCATTTTTTTCCAACCTATGTATGTGATTATATTATTATTGTTCATTTCAAGTTCAATTATTTTCAAGTCATTTATCATTAAAGTGAATTTGGTTAGATAAGAATTTCATGTGTAATTTACAAAATAGTGGAGCAATCATTTTATTTTGAAGATCAAGTAGATGTTTAAGTGTATTTAAAATTATTAACATATAAGAATTTTCCAAATCAACTAATGCTAACTTAAGGCCTAGAAATAATTCACATCTAACTTATGCACATTAATGTATTTTCTGTTTTCTAAGTTATTAACCAATAACATTCACTAAAATTTCCCCTTCCATCGATATGAGGCCAAAGAAGACTTTGACAATATTGATTGGTGGAGACTAATTTGTTTATGCACGTTTTCATGCAAACTTAGGATAAAACATTAAGAAAGACATAGGTTTTCATGAAAAACAATAGAAATTGCAACAATGTCGTTACTAATAGTCCTAGTGAAGCACACAAACTAATAATATAAAAAAATGTTTGAAATAATATAGATGCTTAAAATTATGATTTAATATTTTAATTTTATTTTGAAATTTATAACATTTAAATATATTTTAAACTTATATATCATTTTAAACAAGTAAGTTTTCATTTTCACAGTAATGGGTATAATTTATATTAAAAAAATGTTGTGGTCAAACCATACAACTATGTGATACAAAAAAGAGTAAAGATGGTTGTAGAAAAATGTCCAAAATGTAAACCTATGTATTTAGTTTTTTTTATTGAATCTATATTCTCTACCAATCTCTTAGATATCAATAGTTGTACTACCTTACATATTGATTACGAAAAAAATATTGTATCACAAATTATATAAAATCTTGTAAACAAATTATTATTTTTCCATGCCTGTGATGGATGTCATCTTGCACATTCTCCCATGGATCTTCTCTAGCATTATCCATGCACTTCTCCTTTTCAAATTTTGTTGTGGGATTGACCTGACTTGTTCCATATTCTAGTTCCAAGTTACGAGAGCATATTGTGGCCTTATTTCCCTTTGAGGATAAGGATCGACCATAGAGAGAAGGGTCCTTAGATGGGATAGAGTCATTGGGAGGGAGATATGTAACATATTCCAGAGGAAGTCCAAAGTGAGCCACTATTCTACCAACTAGAAATTGAAAATATTTTACTTTCTCACTAAAATCCATTGACCTCCCTTGATGAATCCCCATATAGGAATACACCTCTTCCTCCCACTCTCATATTTCCAAAAATATGTTTTATTATGTCAACTACATAAGTTTCCCAAGAATAGTTTTCAATCTAAATTCAAATTCAACCTTCCACTTATTCCAATGGATGGTCTAGTTCATTATGCTACAATGTGATTCTACAATTTTCTTTTTAGAATGCTTAAAAAAATTGATTCATATCACCAAGTTCACAACACAAAATAGTTTTTGTTGCAATGACAATGTGCCATTGAAGCCACCTTGTTTTATTATGGTCTGAATGAGATAACACCCCACAAACAATCCAACTTTGACTTATGTTTGTGATTATTTACTTAACTTGTAAGAGAAATCTAGGCCTCAATGATATCCATACATAAAATACCACACACTCAAGTACCAAACGCCTACCACTTTGGCTTGAGGAATCCACAGTTTGAGTTGATGGAGAAAGGGTCTGAACCAATGACAAATAACCTAGTTAAATCCCTAATTTCCAACCAAATGCGTCAACTCCTCCATTACCCATTCTTGAATAAGAAACCACTATCTATATTTATAATATTTAAGTCATTCCAAGCCTAAATTATAGGCTAACTAAACCCACACACATCCTTTATTTCATCAATAATAACCTTTTTTAATTCCCACATCGGTGAATTGTGGTAGGAAATAACGAGTTCAAGATGTTGATGAAATAATTCATCATCTCACTAAATTTGCATGGAAAGACAATTGTTGGAGTGAGAGGGATCATCATTAAGTTCATAAACATCATGGAGGGGGGAAGATGGAAATCCCCCATTTAAATCACATACTTTTTCCATCAACCTAGCTCCCTTATTTTCTTAATCATCAATGAACTTATAATGGCATTAACATAATATCACTAACACATGCATTCGTTGTTTGTGCCAAAGTTGTATTCACTATTTCAGTAGATGGTAAAGACATAGTCATAACATTAGACATAATTTCACTGTAGTTTTTATGATATGTTCAAGAATGAACAATATGCTTTTGTTGAAACATAAAACCTGTCTTATTTATTCCTCCATTTGTGACTTGTATGGATCCGTATTGGATTAGCCATTTTGACATCAATTCCAACTCCATAATACCATGTCCAATATTGACCATATTTTCCCCTTTTTACATCAATGCCAACATCATAGCACTAGGTCCAACATTCTCCCCCTTTGGCATTGATGGTAACACAGTAAAAACCCCTTTTCAATCTTAACTGGTTTTACTGCTTATTCTCCCCCTTTGATAGAAATGACAAAATGGATGTTTCTTAGCTCCCCCTAAGGTTATACTCCCCCTGTTCATGTACTAATTTTCTAATGAATCATGTGTTATTTAATTATATATGGAGATTACCCCCAATTTCTGTCTAAGGTATTCAAAAGTATTCATGGGTAAAGGTTTTGTGAATATATCTGGAATATGTTCTTTGGTATTGACATATTCCACTTTAACAACTTTGTGAAAAACTTGTTCCCTTAAAAAATGAAATTTAATTGGGATATGCTTGGTTTTTGAGTGCATGAAAAGATTTTTAGAAAGGTTTATAACACTGGTGTTGTCACAGTTCATAACAATTGGATGATCATACTTTATTTGTAAGTTTTCTAGAGTTTGTTTAATCCAAATTACTTGAGTGTAGCAAGATGTAGCCAGAATATATTAAACTTCTCCTATAGATAGTGATATGGAGGGTTTCATTTTACTTAGCCATGACACAAGACATTTTCCTAGGAAGAATGATCCTCCACTAGTGCTCTTTATGTCATCAATACTATAATCCTTTTGGGTACCATAATCCAAAATCCAAGGTGCCTTTAAGATATCCAAAAATCCTTTTAACTTCCTTCATATGTGTTTATTTAGGTGTAGATTGAAATCTGTCCACTACTCCTACAAATTGCATGATGTCTGGTCTTTTTGTTGTTGCATATAATAGGCTACCGATCATTGATATATACATGGTTTGGTCCACTTCTAGTGATTCATCATCTTTTCTTAGTTTGCATCCTATAATCATAGGAGTGCTCATATGTTTACAATATTCCATTTGAAATTTCTTCAACATTTCTTTAATGTATTTGGTATGAGATATGAATATTCCTTTATCTGATTGTGAAACTTGTAATCCTAGGAAAAATGTCAGTTCACCAAGCATTGACATCTCGAATTCTTTTTGCATTTATGTAACAAATTGTTTTCTTAGAGGATTTAGATTACTTCCAAACATGATATCATGCACATATACTACAACAATAATCATATTCTGATTTTCAATTTTAATATAAAGATAGATGTCAGTAGCTCCTCTTTTGTATCCTTGTTGTTTTAAATGATTATCAATTTTTTAAAACCATGCTCTGGGAGCTTGTTTGAGACCATACAATTCTATATTTAATTTGAAAACATAATATTTATTTTATGATAACACAAATCCTTCAAGTTGTTCTATATAAACTTCTTCTTCTAAATTTTCATTTAAGAATGCATATTTGACACCCATTTGATATATTTTAAAGTTTTTAAAACATGCAAATGCCAAAAACGTTATGCTATCTTCTAATCTAGATATTGGGGAAAATGTTTCCTCAAATTCATTTCCTTCTACTCGAGCATATCCTTTGCACACCAATCTTTCTTTATTCCTTATAACTTGACCATCTTCATTAACTTTATTTTTTAAAATCCACTTGGTCCCTACCACATTTTTGTCTTTTGGTCTTGGGACAAACTCCCAGGTCCGATTTTTCTCTATTTTCTCAAGCTCTTCATTCATGGATTTAATCCAATACTCATATTGGCTGGCCTCTTCAAATGTTTTGGGTTCTATTAGGGAGAGCATTGCTTGTTCTGATTCATATGTTAGCCTTCTTCTTGTTTCAACTCTAGCACTTTTGTTGCCTATGATTTGAATTTCAAGATGATCTCTTTGTACTCTTCTTGATGGTGCTTTTGACTCTTGTCTTGGTGATGCTTCCTATTTTTTTTCTTCTTCACTTTGAGATTATTCTTCTTGTATTTATTCAACTTCTTCTTCTCTATCATCATTTCTTCTTCTTTCATCAACTTGTGAATTATCTTGAGATTTGATTCTTCTTGATTTTAGATCATCCACTTTTACATTTTCACTTTCCACAATTTTGTGCAATATCATATTGTACCCTATGTAGGTCTTTTTAATGGATGAGTAACTAAGAAATATACCATCATCTAATCTGGAATCAAATTTTCCTAGGTTATCATCATATGTTTTTATACAACATTTTCTCCCAAAGACTCTGAAGTGTTTGACTGATGTTGGTATGCCAAACCACAATTCATATGGTGTCTTGTAATGGTTGACCCTAAGATGTGCTATGTTAAGTATGTATACTGTTATATACACTGCTTCTCTCCAATATATATCTAGGAGTTTGGCTTCATTTAACATAGTTCTGGTTGATTCTTGAACAATTCTATTTTTCCTTTCAGTGACTTCATTTTGCGGAGGAGTTCTTGGAGCTGAAAAGTGTCTTTTAATTCCATGATTTTCACAAAACTCATTGAAATCATTTGAGGTAAATTATCTTCCATTGTATGATATTAGGCACTTGATTTTGAGATCAGTCTCATTTTCAACATGTTCTTTGAAGATTTAAAATTTTTCTAATTCTTCTGATTTCTCTTTAAGAAAGTATACCCAAGTCATCCTTGTATAGTCATCAATGAATAAATGAAGTAATGTTGGCTTGTATGATTTTATTTCTTGTCGGTCTATAGAGGTCAGTGTGAACACATTCCAATGGTTTTGATGTAGAGTATTATTTTTTCTTGAATCTTACTATTGTTTTCTTTCCATGTTGGTAGTTCCTACAAACAAAATTTGAAGGTTTTATAATATTTGGAAAGTATTTCATAGCTTCCTTCTTACTAAATTTTATCAAGTTGTCAAAGATTATATGTCTCATTCTTCTCTTCCATAGTCAACTTTCATCTATAATTGGCCCATGCAACATTTTTCTTCTTCTTCAATGTTTAAGATATAAACATTGCTTGGTGTCCTTGGTGCAACAACCACTAATTTTCTTGATTCTTATTTTCTAATTTCACATTTTTGAGAGTTAAATATGAGTATGAATCCTTGATCACATGTTTGGCTCACAATGAGGATATTAAGCTTCAAGTTTTCAACTAATAACACATTTTCTACTTTAGCTCTTTTATTTCCTAGACTAACTGTACCCTTTCCAAGTATCTTGGAAAAGACATTATCTCCAAATGTAACCCTTCCCCTTTCTTTCCTTTTCAGACTCATGAATTTGTCTTAATCTCCATTCATATGATTTGAGCATCCATTGTCAACATACCATTGGATTATTTTATTTTTACAATATAAGGCTACCTTACACTCTATTTCCTATTCTTCCATTTGTTTTTCTTTCCATGTCTTCTTATGCTTTTCTTCTTGAATGTTGGAAGTCTTTATGGGATGCTTTGGTAGTATACAATCACTAGTTTTGTGACCATAATTGTTGCATTTGTATCATTCAACATTGTGATATTGTAATGGAAAGAATGAATTATAGCTTCTATTTTCTTGATTATTATTATTCTTACTGTTCTTATAACCATATCTTTGAACACTTTTATGATTGTTCTTTCCATAAGCTCTACAATGTAATTCTTTATGCCCAAAATTATTGTAAGAGAATTAATAGCCAAGAAAGATATGTTGATACCTTTTTTGGGGAGTTATTTTTGTAGCTGTATTCCTTCTATATTCATTTTATTTTGAACAAAGAGAAAATTTCTGTTGATTAGCATCAATCTTTATTTTTATTTCTTCCTTTTTGAAAGAGCTCTGAAGGGAAGTTGCATACATTTTTGGATTTTTATTACCTTCATGAGATGTAGAGTTAGATCCTTTGTTAGAGTTATTTTGATCATAACCCATTCCTTATTTGTTGCTATATGGTCTTTGACTGTTAACAATATCATCCAATAGTTTTGAAATGTTTTCAGATCTTGAGTGGTTGTTTCCTTTCTCGACTTCCCTTTTTAGAAAAACAATTTTAGCCTCTATATTTTCACAGTCTTGTTTTTTTTCATAGAGTTGTTTACTTATGACCTCTTCAATTCATCTGGCTTCTTGTAGTTAAGTCTTCAATTTATTGATGATTTGTTCTGATTCCTTG
>SNQJ01S0271785.1:0-11654 GCA_010110895.2 Picea sitchensis | reverse complement strand
TATTGTAATGCAACTTACTATAAATGGATAGTTTTGAATGTTTAATTAAGTAATATTATATAGCATTAACAATTTTTAACTTAAAAGTTATATGTTTTAGTTTAGTTATATTTTGTAAAGTTATGGATAAGATTAATATGGGACATCTTTTATTCTTCAATTTATCTATTTTAAATAGTTTTGAAAATTTAAATTTACATTTATAGTATTATCAATAGTTACTAATATCTAGATTTACTAAATGTTATTTCAATTTTTAAAAACCTAGAGTAGCAGTAGTCACTTTTATTTTGTTTTTAGTTTATTTACAAATGATAGATTATCAAGTGTTGCATAATTATTTTAACTTTTTATTTTAGATTATATATAACTATCATATTAAAACATTTTTAAAAAATATAACTACTCTATTAAAATATTTTAAGAAATATGTTATTTTAGCTACTAATTTCACTTTTTAATATTATTAACAAATTTAAAGGCGTTGTCTATCTAGTTGTTCTACTAAATGGTTTTTTTTTAGCAAGAATTGGGCCATATAAATTTACACAAATCATTATTTTTTGTTGTTCAAAATCCATTTTTGAATGCAGAAATGGATTCAGCATGCCCATTTCTAAATGTAGAAATAGATTCAACATACTGAAAAACCCTTAAAATACTAAGATTATATAGAAATAATCACTCAAATATACTAATGTAACAATTTCTAACTAAATTTCGAACTTCACTTCAAATGATTTTTATAATGCTTCACTCTACACTGTCTACCTAATATTAATTTCATACTAATCTTATACACAAATATAATTTAGTACTTTACATTATCGAGGCTGTGGGTAAGAGCTATTCATATCGCCACTTACGGATTTGAAAATGTTGAAAACTTAAAAATTTAAAACTGCGATTCAACTATCTGGTACTATTCAGGGATCTTATTATATTCGATAAAATTCTGTATGGGATTGAAGATTTTTGACGGATTTGAGATTATCGAAATCATAAAATTGATTGTCCAAAATTTTATATGGTTTTGAAGATCTTTGACAGATTTGAGATTATTTAAATCATAAAATTGGTTGTCCAAACTATAATTTGAATTATTGGATGTATGTAAACATGTTATTATATTAATTATAGATTTTGGTGGGTATGGTGACTAGATTTTGGTGGGTTCGGTGACTTTAGACGGATTTGAGGATTTCAAAATCATAAAATCGGTTGTTCATTGTAATTTTTTTATGATTGAAGTTGCAAATTTAGTTGCGATGATCTCCTGAATCAAATTTCTCCTGATTTCATGTCAAAACCGGTAGCACTCGAAAACTGTGATTCTTAAAATGACACCCAGCACTCAAAATACCTACTGTGAGCAGATTGTGTTGATTCGAAGACACCCAAACCAAATACTGTGAGCAAATCGCGTTTTCGAAGTGGATCGGTCACTGGAATTCAATTTAACGCGCAGAAAAGTATTGCAGTTTTTGAAAACTTTATCCTGCTTTCCACCTCCTTCTCTTTCCGGATAAGTTTCCGTACAACTTTGTGTACGGATAAGTTTCCGTACACAGAGCATATCTCCATTTGTGCAGCATGGTATGAGCACAAACCCTATTTCTCAGTCAATTATCGGAACCGCAGTAGGCGAGTTGTTCATAGTTACCAGAATCGTCATGAGTATGATCATTTTCTGCAAATCTTCCTGCAAGGAGCTCAGGCAAAAACTCTTACGCCTCAAGCCTACCATTGATGAAATCTCTAGGCTTTCTGACTCCTCACCCCACAGAGACCAGACGTTCAAGGACTTTCAAGCCCAACTGCAAGATGGCCTTCACCTCGTCAAAAAATTAGAGAGAATGAGCAGCTTTAATTTATACAGAAGGTATCGATATGGAAAGCAGATCCTAAAGGTTGAAAAGAGTGTCATTGATTTCTTGCTCACCCAAGGCTTGGCCGGCCTCGTCCTCGATGTCCACAAGCTAAACGTGGATTCCAAGGGTTGTGACGAACGATTGGAACGTATTGAAGAAATGGGTCGGCATATAATCGACCATGTTAATGCCAAGACGACTAATGCTGCCCGTTCCAGATCTCTCATGCTTCATCAAATGAGCACAACTCAACTGTTTGAGACCTCCATTGATGAGTCGTATGATACTACAATGGCTGAACAGTCCACCAGCAGCTCCAACACCCAAGTCCCGTATATGCTGATCGTCCAAGAATGCTTTAATTTGGACTGGCTTGATGATTGAAAAAGTTCATAATACATTATCTTGCCTGTTTCAAGATCTTTATTTCAATAACTTATGTTGGTGAATTGTGTACAATCTGAACAGAGCTGAGGATTGCTTTACAGGTATTATGATATTAGAATTTGGGGTTCTTGTGATACCCTAGGATGTTTGCATGTTTTCTCAAGTAACTTGTTATACACTAATGTACACTAATGCATATATCCTGAGCTTTTGAGCTCATCAAGTCTTTTGAGAGTAAATTAGTACTTTGAATCTATTGTGTCCTAAGTACTTCGTCCTAACAAATCAGTAACTTTTTGGCCAATTGTTTCTCTGAAAGAGTTGATGTAGTTGATGATCTAAATATAAGGAATGCAAAGGGCCACAACCAGTGTTAGCTGTGACTGAACTTCTAGATAGATCAATCATATCAATAGAAAAAAGGTGATAACATCCATCAGAAAATGCTAAAGTCCTTACAGTCAACACCTTTGTCTTTTTTATTAAAGAAATCAATACCTACCTAAAGAATGTCTTCTTGCTTCTGCCAAGATTACTTCAAGTGGTCAAAGGTATGCAAATTCTACTTAGCTATGCCTTTTCTTCTCTAAGTTGTGATCACCATGTATAAATTTTCTTTTAAGAATTCATGGTTCCATCATATTTACAACCAACTCAATGTAGCTTGTATTGTGTGAAACTACTTTTAAATGTTTTCTACTCTTTTATTGTGAATACCACATGTCTATTTTTCCTAGCTGATGTCTCTTAAGGTCCAAATCCAAAAAAATAAATTATTCTCGGAAGAAACTCAATGTATTTTCGAATTTTACTTTATTGAAAGAAGACTACGCTTAGGAATCATTTATCTACTAAACCACAAAAACACAATGTTTATCCCATCTAGTTTATCCATCATTTTAATAATTAATAATTACTTGATTCAATAAGGTATCTATACCGAAGAGGAATAGAAGGAAGGATCTGCAACAATTTAGGGTTTCTTCATGCTCGGCTCTGCAACATAAGTTCTGAACCTTCTTTGACTCCCTTGGTACATGTTGACTGACTCAGCCCTGCTACACTGATCGCCTTAGAAGAATGGGAGAAGAAGGGGGGGAGAAAGCCCCCTCTACCGAAACATTGTTGCTAACGATCCGAAAAACTTGCGAGCGTGCTAACCATCCTTCGATCCACCATCGCACTTACGAGAACAATACATGTAGGAAGAGATGGACATAAGAAAATAATCGAACACGGAGGCTGAGTCCTCACATCCAAAAGAAGCTCGGGTCTGGATACCCGGAAAATGCATCCCCCAAGCCCCGATTGCGCCCAATTACGTCATCAAAACCACCAGGATAGGGGAGCATACGCAGTTCATGCAAGACCATGCCCTCATAGGAAAATTCCTAGGTTTCTGGCCCACAGAAAAATACCTAGCTCGCTAGATCAAGGCATGGTGGAACCCCAAGGGAGATTATGAGATTCAACTGAGCTCCAAAGGTTTCTTTACAATAATATTTTACAACCTCGAAGACAAGGACAGGATCTTTGAAGGGGGACCATATTTCTACAACTCGGGTGTCCTCTACCTACATTTATGGACAGACCGCTTTTGCCCAGAAAAGGAAAACTTCGCATATGCACTGGTATGGATTTGCCTCTATTCCCTACCCCAAGATTTCTGGTTAGAGGAAATTTTACTAGGCATAGGCAACACCCTGGGTAAATATGTCAAATCTTCCGAAGCTACCGAACAAAGAAAATACACCTCTTATGATAGGATATGTGTCTATATGAACATCTCCAAAGCTCTGTCAGGCACAGTTAATTTAGAATACCAAGATGAGGAATGGGCCCAAACCATAGACTATGAACACATCCCTTTTAGATGTCGAAAATGCCATGAACATAGACACCTTTTCAGAGACTGCCCCCCCCAAGAAGGAAGCTGAAGAGAAACCAAAGGAAGGATTTGCCTAGGTTCAAAAGCGAAGGAGACAAGCACAGAAGAAGCCCACAACCATCAACGGAAAAAGAACCCAACTAATAACTCTTTTGAAGCCCTCAACCACCTCCTAGAAGTAGAAAAGGTGGAAAACCCCCACAAGACCATGGGGAAAGATCCCAACAAGTACAAGGAAGATCAGTTGACACAAAAGCATCAAACCCTAGCAAACCAAGAAGATCCACAGACTCACCCAGTTTCATGGAAAGAACCATAAAGAGAGGAAGATACAATCATGGAAATGGATGAGAAGGACCTAGCAGAAATCGACCTAGATAGGTTAGAAGAAGCACTCAACAAGAAGGATCTCCAAACCCTACCAGAGGACCAACTCAAGAAAGTCCACAAAGTATTTTTGGACTCATCAGTAGGAGCTACATCAAGGCTAGGGATCAGCATAGACCCAAACCAAGATCCAAGAAAACAAACGAAGGGGTAGAAAACTGGCTCATTAGCTAATAAAGGAGGCGGGAAACTATATGATCAACTCAGGACAGATCCACTTGATCTCAGAGATCTCCTTTTCCCACCCACCAAATCGAAAACTATGAAGATCCTCACCTGGAATATTAGAGGCCTAAATGGAAGATCCAAACAAAGGATTCTTCGAAACTGCATCAAAATGGAAGACCCTGATATATTCCTGATTCAAAAGACAAAATGTGTAGGGAAAACTGCAGAAGATATCATCAAAAGATGTTGGCGCAACTACAAATCCTATCAAACAGACTCAAAAGGGGCTTCAAGAGGCCTAGCCATCCTTTGGAATCTTACTACAGTCATCCTCGATCAGAGCCTCTCCACTCCATGCACCATCACAACGCACTACAGAGCCATTGGTTCGGAGAAGGAAGGAATGATTACAAATGCCTATGGTTCGCAGATCAGCCAAGACAAAGACCTCTTTCTTCAGATCCTGGATTATTTAGGCTCCTTAGTGGAGGGTAAGTGATGGATAATAGGAGGCGACTTCAACATGATTCTTACGTTGGAGGAAAATAGAGGGGGAAAAAGCGCATAGAGAAGGATAGCGCTAAATCCCAGGAACTCATAGAGAACCTTAGACTGGTAGACATTGAGAATAGCAATGGCACCTACACCTAGACCAAACAAAAGATCAGGAAACCACCAAATAGCTTGCAGGCTTGATCACTTCCTCATTTTGGAAAATCTCCTCTTGGAAGGCCCCCTAGTAGATTCCAACATCCTCCCGAAGGCAGGTTCATACCACTGCCCAGTTCAGCTCTAGGTTGACAGTATTGCCACCCCCAAGCTTAAACCCTTCGAATTTGAAAATTTTTGGCTCTCCCATCCATATTTCCAGGAGCTGGCCTGTAACTGGTGGAGCACCGTGGAAACACAGATGGGAACTAAAATGTACTGCTTCCAGCAAAAACTCAAACACTTCAAACAAAAGGTACACAAATGGAACAAAGAGGTCTTTAGGAACATTTTTTAGGAGAGGAAATTAATGGAACAAAAACTTCAGAACCTCCAAGCACAATTCATTCAAGCATGATACACAATCACCCAACAACAGGAGGAAAATGAACTCAAAAGGCAACTAGAAGAAAGGCACAAGTAAGAAGAGATCCTGTGGAGACAAAAATCTAGGGTTCAATGGCTCAACGAAGGAGAGAAGAACACCAAATTCTTCCATCGTTCTATGATCCACAAACACATTATCAATCGCATCACGAAGCTGGAAGACTCGCAAGGAAACACCATGTTAAATCATCAGGAAATAATGCATCAGCGGGAAAATTTCTACAAGGATCTCCTCCCCGAATCCCAGATGGATCACACCTCAGCAATAGAGAGGGTGGTCCAAAACATCCCAACTATAATAACCCAGGAACATAATGAGGCTCTCATGACACCAATAATGCAAGCAAAAGTGGATCAGGCTATTCAGGAGTTACCTACAGGCAAGGCTCCAGGTCCAGATGGTTTCACAACAGACTTCTTCCACACTTGTTGGCCAATGTTAAGGGAGGAAGTGTGGCAACTGGTGGAGGAATCACGTAGCTCTGGAAAATTCCTTCCAGCACTAAATGCCACTTTCCTCACCCTAATACCCAAAGAAGAAAGAGTCACAAACCTGAGGAACTTCAGACCCATAGCTCTTTGCAACGTGATCTACAAAATGATTTCCAAGGTCATAGCTCTAAGACTCAAGCATATTCTACCCTTCATCATCTCCAAGGAGAAATCAAGATACGTCAAAGGAAGGAAAATAATGGATAGTGTCATAAATTTCCATGAAATCATTCACTCGCTCAAAAGCACCCACACTCTAGGTATGCTTCTAAAAATTGACCTTTCAAAAGATTTTGATAAATTAAGCTGGCAATATATGAAAGTGCTTCTATCGGCTTTCGGTTTCAACAGGGATTGGGTCTCCTGGATAATGAACCTCATATCCTCTACCTTCTTCTCAATCCCCGTCAATGGTGTCCCCTCTCAACCCTTCTCCCCCTCAAGAGGGATAAGGCAAGGAAACCCTCTTTCCCCTTTTCTTTTTGTCATAATGGCTGAAGGACTAGGATGCTATATCAAGACCTGAATTCAAAATGGTTCCCTCCAAGGCCTCCCTCTTCATGGATTAGAACCGGAAGCCTCCCATAGCCAATTTGTCGATGACACGCTACTAATGAATACCCCCACCGCGCAAGAAGAAATAAAACTAAGTTCCATCCTCTCGGATTTTAGTGAAGCCTCTGGCACCACCTTTAATTTGACCAAATCTAACATCACCTTTCTCAAATTCTGAATACCCCCGTCTGCACTCTTCCCTCTCGCTACCTAGGACTCCCTCTCTTTGAATCAACAGCCATAAACATCTCCTAGGACTCCCTCCTATTGTCCATCACCAATCGTCTCAGCAACTAGACCTTTCGTTCCCTCAACCTTCTAGCCAGAATTGTTCTCTTAAAGTCAGTCCTCCAAGCCATCCCAACTTACCTCTTCTCAACCCTGGCTTCCCCCCAATCCGTTATAAAGAAAATCAAGAATCTACAAAGAAACTTTCTTTGGCATGGACATAACCCAAACAAAAAATGGGCCTTAGTCAGCTGGGACAAAGTCTACAAGCCTAAATATTCAGGTGGTCTGGGCCTCTAGGACCCTGGTAAATTAAATAGCATCATGGAAGCAAGAATTTGGTGGAGATGGCTCAAAACTCCAACAGATCTTTGGGCAAAACTCTAGAAATGCAAATATGCCCAAAATACGCACCAAAGTCAACTTATAAGAAAACAGGGGCAAATTCAGGGCTCCAACATCTGGAATGTGGCTTGGAAAAATCGACCACTCATATAGGAACATGCTTTATGGGAAGTCCGTAATGGTCAGAGTGCCCTCTTCTGGACGGATTCCTGGTAGCAAATGCCACCCCTTCGACTGGAATAAAATCTACAATCCTACAAAAATCACATTCAAGATCTTGCCACCCTCAAAGTGGCAGATCTGTGGATAGAAACCCCCAGGGGCTCTCTCTGGTGAAACTGGGAATCAACTTATCAGGAACTCCAAGTGGCACTGAACTGTGACCTGCAACAATGGAAACAAGCAACAACCCAAAGGCGAATCAGGAAAAGAACAGACCCAGACATTCTCAGATGGGGATACACACCTCATGGAAGATTCACTCTCAAGGAGGGCTACACCCTACAGGAGAATTTCCATAACCTTCAAAAATACAGCATCTGGACAACAATATGGAAATCAAAACTCTGGCCCAAAATATCTACTTTCCTCTGGCTTCTACTACAGAACAAGATCTTAACATGGGACACTATCCAGAGATGAGGTTTCATTGGCCCCTCGATCTACCATCTTTGTCATCTCCAGGCAGAAACCATGGAGCACCTCCTAAATAACTGTCTACTCAGTGAGAACATCTGGAACCAAGCCACTCAGCTCATGAGAAGAACCAATCGAGTTAAAAATAAAATCATCAACACCATTATGGAGTGGGGCTCCGGTCCCTTCAAAAGTCCTATATTGAACAGAGCCTGGAAACTCTTACCAGGCTTCATAGTGTGGAAAATATGGAAAGAGAGGAACAAAAGAATCTTTCACTCTCATCCATCTTCTCCTACCCTCCTCTGGAATACAATCCTATTGCATCTCCAGGAAACTCTCCAGCTACATTCTTGGTTCAAGGAAGACTTTCCCACTAACCTAGGTGAGCTCTCAATCCTCAGCCCCTAGGGCTTCTCGTTTTCCCACTCCACCCTTCCTTAACAACCCCCTCTATTTTCAAAATCCCTCAGTCCCTCCAAGTGGTCCCCCCCCCCTCACCAGGCTTCCACAAGGTCAACTTTGATGGCGCATCAAAAGGAAATCCAGGACAATCAAGCTATGGAGCGGTCATAAGAAACAAATTGGGCCAAATTCAAAGCCTAACTACAGGAAATGTCATATACAACACCAACAATTTAGCAGAAATATGGGTCTCATCAAAGGGGTGCAAATGGCTCTAGATCAAAACCTAACCCATATGATTATTGAAGGAGACTCCAAAATCATAATAGACTTGGAAACAAAAATATTGAATGGAAGAAATCTAGGGAAAATCACTCCCAACTGGCGCCTCCTTGGCCCTCTTCACAACTTCCAGGCTCTTCTCAGGCCTTCTCTAACTCTAACCCCCTCACACATTAGGTGAAGTGAAAACAAAGTTGCGAACCGACTGGCCAATGCAAGAGTAGACTCGATGTAGTAGATCAATCTCCAAGATCCCAGGCAATCCCAAAGCTCACCCCTCTGGCTCCAGTGTGAGGAGCTTGCCTAGCTAGATGGCCCTAATCTGAATGAGGTGCCAACTTTGTCTACCTTGAATTCCTTCCAAGTCAGAAATTATCTAAAGCTCAGGGGAGAGGACTACTGTAAGCATCAATGCAGAAGATGAACAATTGACAGAAGACTTTAAGACCTTGGCAATCAGGAGTCGCAAGGTCGAAGGATGTTGTTTCCCAAAGTCGTGAAATCGTGAAATGCGAAATTGCGATAAGCATGAATAGATCGAGATTGTTGGTACCAGAAGCGATCAATACCGTTGATCTGATCCCATGGATATGACGCGAGAAAATTTTGGGATTTTGGCTATTGGGAGTCCAAAGCTTGAAGGAAGCTATTCCCCAAAGTCACGAAATTGTGAAACGTGAAATCGCGATTTGCACGATCAGATCAGGACCGTTGGAACCAGAACAGATATGAACCGTTGATCTGGTCTCATGGATATGATTTCGGCTATCGAGAGTCCAAAGCTTGGAGGCAACCTCTCCCCAAAGTCGTGAAATGCGAAATCGCGATCAGATCAGGACCGTTGGAACCAGAATAGATTTGGACCGTCGATCTGGTCCCATGGATATGATGCGAGGAAATTTCGGGATTTCGACTATCGGGAGTTCAAAGCTTGAAGGCAACCACTCCCCAAAGTTGCGAAATTACGAGATGCGAAATCACGATAAGTGCGATCAAATCAGGACCATTGGAACTAGAACAAATCTGGACCGTCGATCTGGTCCCATGGATATGATGCGAGGAAATTGTGGGGTTTCGGCTATCGGGAGTCCAAATCTTGAAGGCACCCACTCCCCAAAATCATGAAATCGTGAAAAGCAAAATTGCGATAATCGAGATCAGATCAGGACCGTAGGCACTAGAAGAGATCTGGACCATCGATCTGGTCCCATGAAAATGATGCGAGGGAATTATGGGATTTTGGCTATCCGAATTCTATAGCATGAAGGAAGTTGTCTTCCCAAGCCGCGAAGTCGCGAAATGCGAAATCACGAAAAGTGAGAGAAGACCTAGACCCTTGATTCCGAGGAAATCTGGACCGTTGATTCCTAGAAAATCTGGATTTGCTGATAACCCTTTGGTGTAAGAAAATACGCTGCAGATCTTCTTTGTAAATCTTCAGATGAAATTAATATAAGGATCCACTTTTTATTCACAAAAAATAATAATTAAGAAGTACTTGTATTTCTTATTGATTGTCTTTGAAATTAGTTTTCAATGTTTACTCCTAAAACATTTTTCATTATGCTCAATTATGTATCTCTTTTCCATGTTTTAAGAATTATTTTCTAATTTTTTTAGAATTTTTTATTAAATATATAGAATAAAAATCTTTTAAAATAAAAATACAGAAATTGAGTTTAAAGGTCAAATTTTTGTTACTAACTTGAAACTTTTGACAAGAGGTTTTTTCCTATGCCTTTTGCCTCAAATTAGAGGTTTTTCCTATGCTTTTTTTTTCAAATTAGAGTTTTTCCATATACTTTCTTGCTCAAATTGTTTTTTTTTTTATATATACTTTCTCGCTCAAATTGGGGTTTTAGAGTTTCTAAAGTACTTAGAAAGTTTTGTTAATACTTTAAAGCTTTAAGTTATTATAAAAAAAATTAATTTGAAATTTTTTTAATTACTTTTAATATGGGTGTTCATTAAAAAAATTTAAGTTTAAGATTGGTCTTCTATTATAAAAAAAATTAATTTGAAATTTTTTTAATTACTTTTAATATGGGTGTTCATTAAAAAATTTAAGTTTAAGATTGGTCTTCTTAACTGTATAAATTATTGTAGAATGGATGAATATATATATAATTGGTTTTATGTTTTTTTAGAAGACTATATATATATAATTGGTTTTATATTTTTTAGAAGACTAAATCATATGAGATATTTATTAATTTTTTAACATAATTTTTAAGATGTATATTTTTGAATAAATATAAATAAATATTATTAGGATCATTTCTCTGCTGGTTAAACTTAAACATAACACTATAATTAAATGATTATTAAATTTATTATAAAAAATGTAATCTAAAATTTTAATTTTATTCGAAGTTCATTAACTTTTTAAACAATTACCTTATTTTATTATCCCAATGTCTCTGAAATTTGTTTTTTAAACATCAATTTATTTTAACATATCCCTGTCCATTTGAGAAACATTATCTACAAAATGTTGATATGTGATTATGGTGGTTAAAATAATTTGGTAGTTTTGATAGTATTGTATTTAATGGGTTCACACTATTAAATATAAGGTTTTTGAATGGTGATGAATTATATTTTTATCTAAAAAAATTTAAATAAGAAATTTGATTTGATTTATTTAAATTATTGAGCATTAAAATTTTTAAAAATAAATTTTAAAATTTTAAAAATAAATTTTAAAATTTTAAAAATAAATTGTGATAAGGATTTCAATATTAAAATTAAAATAAAATAAAATTAATAAAGACTATAATTATTTAATACTTCTTAAAATAAATAAATAAATTTAATTTAAAATTTTGTTGTTTATTTTAAATTTTTTTAATGTAATTAAAAAAAAAAATGAAGAATGGATAGATTACTTATATTTATTTAAAATAATATTATTT
>SNQJ01S0271783.1:0-11575 GCA_010110895.2 Picea sitchensis | reverse complement strand
TTTTTTTTGTTAATAATTAATAAAAAAATTAACTATTTAAACCACTGAAATTTAAATTTAAGAATAATTTAAAATTCTAATTTAAATAAATCAATAAAATATCAAATTAAATAAAATAAATATTACTTAAGATAAAAAATAAAATAAAAATAAAAAAATTCCATACGGCATCGTGGGTCCTCGCATGAGGCCCACGTGCCCTAAACCCTAAATGCACTTATCCCAATGCCCCTAACCCTAATCATCCTATAGCTTGTTTCATTTGCGATTGTGAACACACCCTGAGCCTCTCCTGCTCTGCAACTACGATGAAGCTCTGGAAATGGCCAGAGCTCTGGTAATGGCCGCGGGCTATTTCTCATGGCGTTTGCTGCGTAGGGTTGGTATTTGTTTGGGCTGAACAGGTTACAACATTCCAATTTTATTTGAATCTTTTGTGGATTGATCTAACCTGGTCGGCAGAGTGGTGCAATGATGCTCACCTTCAAATTTGCATAGTTAATTTTTTTTATCTTATTTTTTCTCATGTTTAAGGTTGGCATTTCTCTGGGCATAACAACCCTACAATTTGATTTGAATTTATTTTTATTTTATTTTTATTTTAATTAAATTTCATTGAGTTTGATCTGTGAAGTGCACTCAGCACTCGGCTTCTCTTGGTTCAATCATACCGGTAGACTGTCGATGCCAAAAAGAAAGGGAAGGCTCCTTAAAATCCTCCTGTACCTAAGAGTCGGGCACCCGAGCCACCGGCCCCCCCAGAAGCCAGTCATGTGTAAAGCTGCCCCGGCAGAAGCCAGCAGGCGTAACAAATTCTTTGCTTGAAACAATCACAGGTTCCAAAGAGCTACTCTTTCCTTCACAGGGTTTAGAGAGGCATTCATCCTTCCTTAGAGAATTTTTTTTTATATTCGCTCAAATTATTCACTTGGGTAGTGGAGGTGCAAGCTATGGAGAGTATCATTGTTGGGCTAGGAGCCCCAACAAAGATCTCCTTGTTGGTTCGCCTTCAAATTTGCATTGTTTACCTTGGAAATTTTGACAATACACCTGTGTTTCTGAGGTGGGTTTCCAAGTCTTCGTGGCAGTTTGAATCCTCCAGAGAAAACGAGCGAAAAACCCATCTGAGATTGGAAACGAAGTGCAGTTCCTCTGCCAATATGGGATTTTGTAAGGGAAACCATGGCCATGAATTCATTTTTCTGAATGCATTTGCGTGGATTTTATATATTTTTATTTTTATTTTTTTGATAAAAAAAAAAATTGTTTTGTGTTTGTGCAGCTCCTCGTCCATGGTTGGGCACTGCGTTCGAGCTGTGTGGTGAAAGAACAGGCCCGTGGGATCCTTCCTTTCAAAGACCACCTCCTTTCCTTATCGCGGTGACCACAGGCTCAGAGCACTCACTCCTCACTCCTCGTTTGGCTTCTGGCAGAAGGAGGCTTACGTTGACTGTTGGACTTGGCAAAAGAAAGGGTAAAGGGGTTACATGTTCTTGGCTCTCGGCACAAAAGGTAAAGGCATCTATCTGTGATACTTAGTTATTAAAAGGCAGAAGGTTCTAGGTGAAAAGGTAAAGGTTGTATCTGTTGCTCTGTTAATTTTTCTGAAAATCCAATAGGCGGTTTGACTCTGAAGGGTCGCATAAGCCACTGTATTGAATTTAATATAATCAGCTAGAAACACACACCCAAAAGGATGAAAAAAGGGAACCTAGTCCAGGCAATCATTTCAGAAATTCTTCCAACTCAACTAATGGCCAATAGTAATCTGAGATTAGAGAAAACTCCTATGTTAAGCCGAATTCCAACATCAACGGAATAGACTTAATGCACCTATAGTGAACCCAAGCGCATTCTACAGCCCAGGTGGAGAGGGTGGGATGATCCATCATGCTTATGTCCGTGCATTTGTTCATTGAATCTAAATGGTACGTTAGGTATATTGAACATGGATACTAGCAAAATCCCATCTAACCCAGGTTTTATATGTCCCTAGATATTATCAAGTTCAAAGATGCATATCTTCAATTCTTGCAAACGGCCAACGTATCAAATGCTAAAACCCAAAAAAACAATCTCAACTCCGCAACCTGGAGGCGTATCTCAAAACTGGATTTAGATGAGTTTGTGCTAGTTGAAGCTCTAACATAACCAACTCAGGCAAGCGTGATTGGATCAAGCATTAGCATACATAGATTCAATGCACTTACATAACATAAATTGGCAACCATAACATAAAGAAGAAGAAAGAAGGGCAAGAAACACCGACCGCTAAGAGTTTTCCAACCAAAAGGACTCTGAGCAGAAATCCGCTGAGTGAAGCAGACAAGTACAAATATCGATATCAACAGCACCTTTGAGCGGTGATCCAGCATACTCTCATTTTTTTTTTATGTTTTTGTTTAATTTTTGAAGATTTATATGTAAATTGTCTAGCATAATTCCAATCCCAGTTTCCCGACTTAACGGAAAAGTTTGACCATTTTTTGTTGATGCAGATAGAGGAGTTTGTATGAATAAGAATAGACGAACGCAAAAGGAGTTTTGAAAAAAAAATCTATTTATATATTTATTTATTTTTATGCGCAATTATAATGAATTTTACAAAAATGGAAAAGTGGTTAAAGTGTCTGGTTTATAGYTTAACAATTTCTTATAAAAATAATACTAAGAAGTAGTTAAAATTHTAACATTAATACGTCCTATTAATGAATATATATACTTAAAATCAATGTATACTTGGCTTACAGGTTAGGTGGAGGTGGCGCTGGAACTTGGAGCTGGAACTTGGCCCTCAGGCCCCAATTTATCTAATTTCTGGGTGGGTACAATTCCATTACTAAATCAGGTAGGCAGGTAGGTAGGTAGGTAGGCCTTTGGTTCCAGATTTTGAACCAGGGCTCTGATACCATTATGTAAGAACCTAATTTTAAATTAAGCCTAAAAATACTCATAAATTTAAACAGATAAAAAATACTTCTAATTAATTTTTTTCATTCATCATATAAGTAGCAGAAATTCATATAAGCAGCAAAAATCTAAATAACAGCATGCTAATAATTTTAAATAATCATTACATATTCATGAGAATGCGTATCTAAAAATACTTCTGTGTGATGCTAAATTCCTGACCTCTGAATGTCCTCCTTGCTGCTTTTCCCTGCTACTATGCCCAGCCTGTTGCTTTGACCAAACTGTGCCCCAAAACCGAGTTTTCCTCCCTGCCAACTAGGAACAGAGCCTGTGAGGCTCCCTAGCTCCAGGATACTGTAAGGAATCCTGGCCCCCGTGCCCAAAACCCCCAGCAAACCAGTGCCCCCGTAATGATCCTCCCCCGATTGCAAAACTCAAACTCGGAACCCCCACAAAAATCCAAGAGAACCCTCTCCCCAAAAACAAGTAGAATGATAATCCCCCTTCTTTCGTAAGCTTCCTCCCCTCATATCCCTCCTTCACCGCCCTTTTCTCCTCATTTATTTCCTTATCTATATATTCATTATCTTATCCACATAGTTAATGCCTTACCCTATTATTTAATGTTTCCTTATCCTTATTTTTAACGCTTCTTATCCCCTAGTATATGTAGATCATTTAATTAAACAATTAAGTTTATTAACCCTCTTAAATTTATTACCCTGTTCATTCAATGTGATAGGTAATTAAATATTTAATTAATTAATTAATCAAAATTATAACAATTAATTAATTAATTAATATTATTATGTCAATCTTTGTTTAGTTAATAACATGTTAGAAAAATTAATTACCTAATAAATTTTACTTAATAATCCCTAAGCATATATTCAACTAGGGTTGTTACAACATTAAAAATTTGAGGATGCCATAAAATAAAGAAATGACTATGGTGAATTTATCAAATGTGACACATACATGTGTGTGGGGTGCACCTAGTGACTGTCTCTATTGTTGCATCAGTGATAGGACTAGGCATTGATGCATCCATTAACATAGAGGGTCTATTGCTCAGATGTAACAACTACAAAACACCATACAATAAAAAATATATATAAATACACATAATACAAAATAAGTATATAACGATGAAGAACAAGAGAGTGTTAAGATACTAACCTCCTCCATGAAGCTATGTTGTCCACTAGGTTCTATAGGCCCATAGCATGTCTGCCCGCAGCTTGAGCATTTGTGAGGTTCACATGGACAATTGTTATTTCCAAGTGCCCTCTCCTCACTGTACTTTGTTGTGTATGTTGAAGCTCCAACCCCTCTATTAATGTCACTGACAGGCACCTCCTACCGAGATAGTGCAACAAAGATACTGTGTTGCACTAGGCTACAAGTCAATGATTAAATGACTAGTTGTACCTATTGAAATCTCTTTGCAACATGAGGATGCTAGGTAGGGGGGTCAGGCCTTCACCTGGGGAGATGAGAACCTAACATGGGATCGCCCTTAGCATTCTCTTGGAATTGTGCGGACCCTCGACCCACCCCCAGGAAGTCACCCATGTCAAAGTAGTTGACATTCTTACCCAAAATAAACTCATCCCATAATTTTTTAAGAAAATATAAGGGCACCTCCTTGTTATTGTAGGGAGGTTTATCAAATACCATATATCATCTATCCAATTAGTTTTGACTAATATGGGAATGGATGCACTGGTCAATGGATATGTGTTTATTGGTCAATGGTAGTTCTTGTCCATTTCTAGGATCCCTAAAAATAATCAATATTTTTTTTTTTGAAATGCTCTAGTCTTTGACTTAGTTTTTGTCCAAACTAGTGTTATAGTACTCATACATTATTTTCCTATAATAAAAAATAAAGGTCAATTTCCCTTGGGCACTTATAATGCAATTCAAAATGATGTCCAAATAAGTGATCAAGGAGACTCTACTAGGCTCTCTAGTGTCCCTTGATTGTTCCTCAAGGGTTCTTAATATGACCAACCCCTCATCAATTTAACTCTTTACATTGAGTCGCTGCAATTTATTAAGCCATCATATGTAAATTAAATTGGTTTTTTAATTATAATAGAAAATTACAAATGAGCACAAATTACAAATTACAAATTACAAATTACAAATTGAGAGTAAAATAAAAGAAATGAGCACAAATCATGCTCAACCCTTTAAAAAAAGTCTTTAATTTAGATTCTTGGGAGAAAAAGATTAAATTGGAAATGACTTAATTAATTGAGAGTAAACTAAAATAAATGAGCACAAATCACGCTCACGACCCTTTAAAAAAAGTTTAGCAGAGGAACACGCACGAACCTATGTGACAAGATGATTGGAGGTTGTGTTTGTGCACGTTCATGCTGAACCCTTACCACTTTTTCAGACACCAACTTCGTGCACTCACCTAAAATTTTTGAGGTAAATATAATGATCATACTCACTTCTAGTAAACTTTGGCTCCCCATGAAAGGATCAAACATTTTGTACCATTTCCTGGTTACCTTAGGCCATACAATGATTCAAGCAAATTTATTTTTGTTAGTAGAATCCCACAATATACATCATTTAACTCCATCACCATAACCAACAAAGAGTACTTCTTTGTTCTCTTGACAGATTATGCGCATTTACATATAATTAATTACAGTCTTATGCGCATTTACATATAATTAAAAAAGAAGTGTCAACTCCACTTCAACTCGAAACCTCCCACCTTTGGAGAGACCGCTAGACACCATTACTTTGAATATGAGTGAACCCATCTAACACTCCACTTCCATGCTTGACTTGCCACCATGTGCTGCACAATCTCTTGGTACATTCAAACCCTTTCGTTCCATATTTGCGTCTTCCTTCATGCTCGCAGCTCCATCAGATCAAACCAAACCAATGGATCCAGCGACACTCGATCTAGCTCTCAATTCCTTGTCCGGTCCGCGATCGAACCCTTGACGACTCTTCTTTCCACGACCTTGGAACCATAGCTTCCGAAGTCCTCTGCCAAGTTTTGAGCTAGGTTGGATGATTTCTCTCATCCATCCATTTTTTAATCTGGGCAGCGTTCGTTCTTCCAATGAGTGATTTGCTTGGAATCGATGCATTCTCCTCTTCTCCTGGCAGATCACGGGCAGCACTCAGTCACTAGGGATCCGATTGCCACACACGGTCGTTGAACCAACCCTCGAACCACCACACTCTGAATCGTCCCCCGTAGCTCCAAGTCGGCCATCGTGACGTCCCCGCGACCTTTGTCGACTTGACCTCGGCCAAATCCACGTCCACCTACTCGGTTTCCACCGCCCATGCCCCTGGCCCCAACGAATTCGCCATTAGCTCTGTCCTCCACTTGCAAAGATCACCGGGGATGCTGCCTTCGCCCTTTGTCGCCACCAAACACTGGGGAATCCACCAGCCCCTTTGCTTCGCATAAGCAAATATTTTGCAGGCTAGAGAGGGTTTGTTTGTGGTTATATCGACCACCATGCACTCAGGTTTTAACTACCAAAAGAAGTTTCGTGGCCACATATTCATCATTTACGCCCGACATACCCCACATGGGATGGATCAGAACTGGTGTACGCTCACATCTTGTCGGCCGGTTACTGCGTCACAATCTTCAACAGAACTCTGCCAAAAGCCTAAAACCCTTTGCGACAAAGGGGTGATCAAGGGAGATAGGCGCAAATCTGTTGCAGCTGAGAGCGACATAACAACTCAAGAGTCCAAACGTTATATCTTTTGGGTGTTTTTTATAAAAGAAATTTGGTTTGATTTTGTCTGAAATTTGGTGACGAATGATTGGATCTGCAGCGGATTTGAGTGGTTAAGTTTGTATAATTCGAGTACTTCAAAAAAAATTCAGCACGCTGAATTCATTTATGCATTTAGAAATGCAATTTAAACCACAAAGAATAGCAATTTTGTCCAAATTAACCTTGTGGGATTCCTGCCAAAAAAACCCAAAAGATAAAACCGTTTAGCCAACGGCCATAACAACATTTATCTTCAACATTTCTTGGACTACGATCTTCAACTGGCACTTAAGCAAAGAAAACCAGTGACCTTTCTCTTCCTCAACATTTCCTGGGCTATGCTTGCCTCAGGCCCACTTGTTGAAACCAAGTTTAAAAATAGAGCAGGCTGCAGCTCCAGGAGTGGGCTAACTTGAGAGTAATCTTCCCTTTCGAGTTACCTTTCGGTATGTTTTTGGCGATCTGTTTTTAAATTTCCGACCAATCCAAAATTTTGATCGATTTTCTGAGCATCTAGGTTGATTTAAAATGGGGCAAAACCCCTAAAATTATGAAATACATAGAATTTTGATCCATGAAAAATTCAAAATACTCCTAAAAATCTGACCGGATTTAAACCCATTTTTTTTACCTGAAAAACAAATCAATTTTCTCCATAGTTAACCTACTCTCACTTCTTCTATGCAATTCCGCTCTCATAATTAGCCATTGAGTTGAGTGATGAACTCAATGGCTAGATTTCTTTTGAAGTAGTTACGGTGTTGACACTGTACACAGTTTCGTCGGGATGTAAGAATTTAATTAGAGCCGTGGAGTACTTTCTATGGACTATTCCCGAGGGCCCACTGAATTCAAGTGCAGTAGACCACCGGATTGGATTTCTATAGCAGCCGCGGCCCCGCGAGCAGGGTTGGAATTTCAAACTAAAAAAGCCTGTCAAATTTGACGGTTTAGATTACTACATTACCTGTTCTGCAGGTTTTAAGCAAGATAGTTGTAGAAAATTTTTGACTGTATTTGACGGGCAAATTGGCCCGTCAAATTCCATCCCTGCCCGCGAGGAATACGAATAGTACATAGAAAGCTCCACCGGATTTGATTTCTATAGCAGCCGCCTGGTATAGGAATGAATACGAGTAGTACATACAAAGTTCCACCGGATTTGATTTCTATAGCAGCCGCCTGGAATAAGAATATTACATAGTAAGTGCGTTGTATAAACGTTCTATGTTGTTCTCTCTATTTGGGTACGTTTTGTTTTTTAATTAGTTTTTGTTTAAAATTTGATCAAAGTAAGTTTTGTTTTTTTTTAATGAATTTTGTTTTTATAAAAATTGATGGATTGTGATTGAGAAGTAAGTTCTGTTTTTTAAAGAGTTTTTTTTAAATTTTGATTAGAAATTTAGAAGGATATTTAAAATTGTAGATTTCAGTGCATGTTATTATATATTTGGGGTTGGTTAACATTATATCTTTTGGGTATTTTGGATTAAAATTAGGAGATGTAAATTTGAATAAAATAGTTATTTTCTGTTGTTTAAATTGCATTTCTGAATGCATAAATGGATTTAGTTTGTTGAAAAACCCTTGAGGCACTCCGATTATACAAACTTCACTCAAATCTTCAGATCCAACCATTCATCACCAAATTTCTGACAAAATCAAATGGAAAAAATTGCTAGAAAACAACCAAAAATAGAAAGTTTAAACTACTACTATATATTTCAAATATTTTATAGCTGTAAAGAGTGCTGAATCATTTATATATTAAAAAAACTGAAAAATACAAATTAAAATAACCAAAATTCCTATAAAACTTCTAATTAAATTTATTTTAAAAAACAATTTATAATTATTTGTTTTTTATTTATAAATTAATTTTATTTTTGTATTTATAAATTAATTGTATAAAACATATTAGTAAGATGAGATTAAGTATGCAACTTCGTTATTTGTACTTTTATTAACAAAAAATTTATGAATATTTCCATTTGCCAAAAGATTATGAATCTAATTATTTCTGAACTCGGAAATTACCAACAAATATTGATGAAAATAGCATGTAGATATGGTTTATTTCCTTAATTTTTTTATTTCGTATATGTATTGTTTTTTTTTTATTTTGTATATGTATTGTTTGTGTATGATGGAGCATTTAAATTGTTTTTTTTTTATAATTTTGAAGGTTTTGATTCATAAATTTTTATTAAAACATTTTTTTTGGTTTAAAATTTATTTTTGAATACAGAAATAAATTGAAAAATTCATGGAACATATGAATTATACAAAAATAATCACTTTTTCACCTAATTTCAAACAAATATTCCCAAAAAATATCCAAAGGAGAAAAAAATACTTTAAATTCAATTTAGACTAAAGTTTTGTTTCCATCACCTTACCATAAAAGCCAGATAAGTGCCACTTTCAATAAAGAAGAAAATGTGTACGTTTGTAGTCTATCGGAAAAGGTTTGTGGACAACAGAGTTGAAAAGAAATTACCTCTTACGTCTAATCAATAACAGAAATAGATATGATCGTAGCACTGTTAAGATTTATGACTAAGATGCTTTAAAAAGTTTTAAAAACTCAATAAATGTCTTTCATTCAATACGTGTTCAAATAAAAACCACACCATGATTCATGATATGAATATAAAGCCTGAGTACCTGCTACTGCTACTCCTATGTTGGCCATATTGTTTCTCGTATTATTGTCTATACTTCCGAATCAGAGACCTTTCAATCAGGGTCTTACCTTTATAAGATTTTGGGATGCTGATAAACTTCTGTCGTAAAGGAGTCTGCCACTTTCTTTCGGATCGTGTTTTCAAAATGTTGTCTCTCACCTCCTTCTCCATGATATCCGAGTATAGAGACTTTGAAGATATCTATCCAATTGTTTCTGCGTACTCCACTTCAACAAACTCGAGACCGGTAGAAAAACAGCAGCTAGTGGTGCAATCTAAGACCAGTGGTAGGACGAGTTGGGTTGGTGCAATAAGTCCATCATTGCAAGGGGATGGTCAAGGTCCAGCCTCAACAAAGAAGACTTTCCCTATACACGTATGGACTGAAAGGGCTAGGAGGAGTAAAATGAATTGTATGCTCAATACTCTAAAGTCTTTGTTACCTGCAAGTCTCCATTCAAAGGTAGGATGAATGTTGTCAGGAATAACAGTTCAAGACAATCATATAGGCCATGGATTAAGCGAATAATTATAAAATAGATTTTCATAATTGTGCAGACATGTTAAATTCAGATTGTGGAGTTGTTTTCTGGGTTGTTCTTATCAAACCTGATTTTCTAAACATTGAATTGCTGAAGTATTTCTTTCTCAGGTGGACAGAGGAAGAATTATTGAGGAGGCCATCGGTTACATCAATACCCTCCAAGCTACCTTGAAAGATCTGCAAGCCCAAAAATCAGAAATGGAAGCACATCGTAGCAGAAGGTTGTCATCATTCACAAAGTCTGAGGATTCTCATAGTCTGCACATCCCTCCTTTAATAGTTCCAGTGGCGTCATCATATCCAGGTCTAAAGATTCTTGGATCCAATGTTATGGGAAGCCACGCTTTCATTACAATATGGGGCCTCCATAAGATTAGATTTCTGCCTAAATTATTTTCTGTTAAATTTTTAATTAAAGAAAAGTATCTAGGCAAGTGTTTCTCATTCCTAGGGTCTAAGGGGTGAGAACGTGCTTAATGTGGGTCCTAGTTATTTAATTTGTGAGATGCAAATTAAA
This sequence comes from Picea sitchensis, assembly GCA_010110895.2. NCBI lineage: Eukaryota > Viridiplantae > Streptophyta > Pinopsida > Pinales > Pinaceae > Picea > Picea sitchensis. The sequence goes on along the minus strand of SNQJ01S0271783.1, from coordinate 1,135 downwards.
AGGTGACTTTATGACTTTAGTGAGGATGAGTGAAGAGACACCAAATCTCATCCACTCATCTAATCCACTCATCTAATCGAATCTCAATTGTTGGATTGAGAAACTCCTCACCTACCTCATGTGGTCAATTAGGATAGGAGGGGCACCCTAGCTAGGGTTGTTCATTCATCTTTTGAGGAGTAAGAGAGAGCAAAAGAGAGGTTGAGCTTGAGAAGAGGCATCATTTGCAGAGTTGGGCACACATCCCAAGGAAGCAAGCTAGCAAGAGTTCCAAGGCAGAGTACAACATTGAATGCAGTTCGTACAGTACGTATTGCTAGAGGCCGTACAACCATTTATTATGCACATAAATCGAGGGAGATAGAAGAAACATTTTTGAGAATTTTGGAACGCATCCCAAGGTTGCCATACAGTCATTTATTGGCATAGAAATCGAGGCACCTACTGTCATTAATTTCGTACAGTCCGTACAGATCTTGGCATGAATTTCGAGGGCCGTACAGTTCTATTTTCACACTGTTTTCGAGAAGAAAGGGCATAATTTTTGAGGAGTTGTTTCTACTGCATATTCCGTACATTCTTAGTAGAAATTTGGCACAAAACCCAAGACAGTCCATACAACATTTATTGTTGGAACAGTCGTACAGTTGTACGGATTTCTGGCACAAAAATCGAGGAGCTTTCCCAGGACTGTTCAGAAGGATTTTTACAGAAGAAAGTCTGAGATAAGTTTGTGTAATTTCTGAAGATGAATATGCTATAAAATAAATTTCTCTAAAGCTCACAAATAATAAAAAGCCCTCTCTCACTAGTTTTCCCCTTGTGGGTTTTTCCAGGGTCAATGTTAGACTGAAAATATATGTGTCAACAATTTTGTGAGTTTTATATGTTGCTGATATTTTATTTCTACGTTATAAACAATGTTCAGAATCTTCATGTTTCAGTTATGAAATTAATTTTTCTGGTGAGTTTTATTTGTTGATATAAAACTAGATTTGGGCATTAAACATTGGCTGAAAAATCAGCGACACTGAAACTGGGTTGGGGTCTGAAATTTTACATAGTATCAGAGCTGAGTTGAAAAGAAGTAGAAATTTCAGTAGTCAAAAAGTTGGGACAACAGTCACTTCACAGG
>SNQJ01S0271782.1:0-11654 GCA_010110895.2 Picea sitchensis | reverse complement strand
CCGTCATTTTGTCTTAGTTTTCTTTGATGATATCCTCATCTATAGAAAAACCTGGACATACCATCTTACTCATGTGGATCAAGTTCTCCATCTACTCTCTCAGCACCAACTTTTCCTGAAACAGTCTAAATGTCCTTTTGGTGCCTCAGAAGTAGAATACTTGGGTCATCTAGTTGGCAAGGATGGCATTAGGGTGGATCCGAAAAAGATTGAAGCTATGCAAGACTGGCCGCACCCAAAGACTCTCAAAAGCTTGTGTGGATTTCTGGGCTTAACAGGGTATTATCGCAAGTTTGTTAAGAACTACGGAAAGATTGTAGCACCTCTCACTACTCTCCTAAAAAAGAACTCTTTCACTTGGACTCCAGCCGCTGCTCAAGCTTTTCAAACCTTGAAGACGACCATGTGCACCACTCCGGTTCTGACCCTTCCTGATTTCACAAAGACCTTTGTGTTGGAATGTGATGCCTCAGGGAAAGGAATCGGTGCTGTTCTTGTGCAAGAGGGTCGAACTTTGGCCTTCACCAGCAAGCAACTATCTGAAAGGAATTTGGGCAAACCCATTTATGAAAAGGAAATGTTGGCTATTTTGCATGCCGTTGATCTATGGTGCCCTTATCTCTTGGGGCAACGCTTCCAATTTAAGACCAACCATCAAAGCCTCAAGTACTTTCTGGAACAACGCATTTCCTCCCCGGAGCAACAAAAATGGGTGACTAAGCTCTTTGGATATGATTATGAGATCATTTACAAGAAGGGCAAAGACAATGTAGTGGCAGATGCACTGTCCTGAAAATATGAAGAAGAAGGATCCCTTTTTTCTCTTTCATTCATTGTACCCGATTGGCTCCAAGCTGTGCGCCAGGAATGGCTTCAAGATCCCAAAAGTTCGCATTTGATCCAACAATTGCAGACCAATGCTCCGGCTCCCCGAGGGTACTCTTGGCTCCAGGATGAGCTTCGATACAAAGTCCATTTGTATTTAAGTAAACAATCAAAGCTTAAATAAACAATACTTTCTGAGCTTCATGCTACACCCACAGCGGGGCACTCAGGGTTCACCAAAACATATGACAGGGTCAAACGTTCTTTTTTTTTGGGATGGTATGAAACAGGACATCCATAATTTTGTCGCTGAATGTGAGGTGTGTCAATGCAACAAGGGAGAAACAGTCAAATCTCCGGGCACACTACAACCGCTTCCAATTCCACCTGCTATTTGGAAGGATATCTCTATGGAATTTATTACCGGCTTACCCAAATCGGGGAATAAATCAGTCATAATGGTGGTTGTGGATCGCCTTTCCAAGTATGCTCATTTATGTGCTCTTCAACACCCATTTACTGCATCCACAGTGGCTCAAATTTTCATGGACTAGGTCTTCAAGCTTCATGGCATGCCACACTCTATTGTTTCTGATCGTGACCCAACTTTCACAAGCAATTTTTGGCAAGAAATGTTTAAGCTACATGCCACCCAATTGCATCTCAACACAACTTATCATCCCTAGACTGATGATCAAACAGAAGTTGTCAACAAGTGTTTGGAAACATATCTGAGGTGTTTTGCCTCTGAAAAACAACATCAGTGGGCTCGATGGTTACCCTAGCCGAATGGTAGTACAACACTTCCTACCATACAACTACTCGCATGACTCCTTTTGAAGCGGTATATAGATAGAAGCCACCTTCAGTTCTCTCATACTGATCGGGTACCTTGAAGGTCCAGGCAGTTGACCAAACACTTACAGTTCGAGAGGATATTCTTCATACCCTTAAAGAGAAATTGGTCATGGCACAAAATCGCATGAAGCAACAAGCAGATCAAGGTCGCTTTGAATGTCAATTTGCAGAAGGGGATCAAGTGTTTCTGCGACTGCAACCATACAAGAAAACTTCCCTCAAGGGCGAGCATTGTCAAAAGCTAGCGCCCAAATTTTATGGTCCTTATACAGTTCTCAAGCATGTGGGACAAGTCGCATATCAGTTAGCTCTGCCCAGTCAGTCGAAGGTACATCCAGTTTTTCATGTTTCATGCTTAAAGAAGGTGATTGGAACTAGGTGCCAAATTCAAACCAACCTTCTAGAGTTAGCTGAAGAAGGATCCATTTGGCTACAGCTAGAAGCAGTTTTGGACCAGCGTGAGCGTCACCTGCGTCAGAGAACCATCAAGGAAGTGCTAGTCCAGTGGAAAGATACGACTCCAACAGATGCCACTTGGGAACCAACTATCATTCTGCAGCAGTTTCCACATCTCAAGCCTTGAGGACAAGGTTGTTTTCAAGGGGGCGGACATGTTAGGGTCCTAACCCACACATAGGTAGATCAATATATTTGGATATAATAAAGGTCAATATTAATAAGGCCTTTCAATAAAATAGAATAAGGCAGATGTAAGAAGACCTAACAGAAGCTTTTGCTTCTAGAAGGATCTTCCTCTAGATGCTTCTCTTGATAGACATATTTAGTATAAATAAGGGTCAAGGGTATGAAAACCCTAGCTTGGAGATTATTGTAATAGAACGCTACTCGACTGGAGGTTGCCCCTTCGAAGAGGCCCGTGAACATTTCTTTCTGAATCTAAGTGCTATTTATGTTGTTGTTCTTATATTATTTCTGTGTTATTGTGGAGATTATGTTGGTTATATTACTGCTATTCTACCATTTCTAGCATTTTATTTCTGTTCTGCATATTTATTATATCTGGTATCTTGCACATTACCCCTATCATCTTGTTGCTCCTTGCACAACCAAACCTTTCTTCTATTTGGAAGTGGACATTCATTTGGAAAATGGTCATAAATGTGGCATATTCCCCACTTAAAAATAATTCCTTCATAATCAAGAGGTTAACAATACATCCTAGGTCCCTTTTGACTTATAATAGATTTTATTAGTCCTTTAGAGAGGTCCATTCCAACTAAAATTCTTTCCAAACCGATGTACCTAGAATCACTATAAGGATTATCTACCTCGTAGAATATACCTAAATAATTCCCTATTTCCATAAATATCTCATCCAACCATAGAATTAGGGGGATCCCTAGAAACCTTACCCAGACTGGAAAAATTCCATGTGGGTTGAGTGAGCATCGAAATCCAGGTGTCATTTTTTGAGAAATAGATGTTGAGATCCCCACTCCACCTATTATGAAGTATTTTGTTGGCATCAAATACATACCTAAGAATACAATGTAAATGTGTTGAACCTACACAAAATAGATCTAGCTAAACACTAATACACAAATTTGTAGAGAGAATTGGAAAAAGAAGGAGAGAAAGAATGGAAGAATTCTCATTAACTGTTGTGAATAATGAATAATTTACACATGATATACTCTGTATAACTCAATGAGTTCGACTTGAGGTGAACTAATTCGCCATAGTGGTGGTCTAGAGTGATCTGGACACACACCAATAGTTACGGGAGTGAACTACCACCTATTCTAGTCTCTCAGGCAGTTACGAGAGTGAACTGCCACCTAGTTGAGTTAACTAGTCAACTAGTCTTCAATTAACTGACTGAACAAAAAATAGTTAGGAGTTAACTCAATGAATCAAGGCTAATGTGCCACTCTGGTGATGATACCAAGGCAAGGTCGAATTAGCATGGTGATGATCCCAATGCAACATCTAAACTCAACTCAACTAGTCAAATAAAAAAACAAATTATGACTAATAAACAAATAAAAACCTTAGGAAAAAGAAATCCTAGGTGTGTGTGAAGTAACTCCAACATACAAACCATCCAACCTTTCACCAAAACCATACTATGAGAAGTATATCCTATCACAACTTCAAATTTTTCCTTTGTCTAGGACTTAAGGGTGTCACCTCATATTCACTTTCCCAAGAATTGACCTACAATATATGAACACTTCATTCCCAAAATCTCATGTAGTTTGATATTATCCCCTAATTGTAAATTTACTACATCTTGCTTCCTCTTGATACACTTGGTCCATTTTATAGACTTCACAATCCGTCCCAGTCCCAGGCCTTCCAAATTTTGGTACTTCATTTCCTTTGTTTTAGAGGAGGGGATTCCACTTATTAGGTCATAATTAAGCATATCTAGATAATGAAACCCTAAGCCAATAAAAATCCTTCATTGCCATCCTTCCCACTAAATGAAGATATGAACGTTCCTAATGCCAGTTCCAATTGTACTGTATCAAAGGAATTTTTTGCATTAGGTAAATTCCCTTGAGTCGGAGCTAAATTCCCATTCGGATCCCTTATTAGAGAATAAGAACCTAAATCCACCAGATCTACCATATTTTACAACATGGAGATTACCCCTACCTCGAAATGACTTCCTAACAGTTGTGATGTGTCCTATCTTGACACCCTATCACATGACAAATCCATGTTATATTTTCGGTTATCGAAGTGGGCTCTCGCTAGCTCACCGAGGATATCGACAGTCTCCTCCTCTAGAGGATGTGCTCTAGTTTGGATTGATTGTGTCGGGGAAAACACATAGCAACAGAGGTTTGTTGTAACACACCAACGGCGGGGACTCAATTTTTTTCTCTTCTTAGGAGAATCAATACCCTCATTCGAGGTCTCTATTACATTATGCTCTTCCAGAGCTTTCCAACCATGATCTCCATGCTTTGAAACGAGCTAAGAGCCAACAGATATCTTGTCCCAAGTTCTTCGGGTTCTTTCATCCCCTTATACTTGCATATGATCATGGGATATGACCATACTCCAAGACAACAGGCACCAAGATGACCACCACGCAAATCCTCTGGAGTGGCAAACCTTCGAAGTTCACGATCCGACGCTACGTGTCCTTAGGAATTTCAACGACCCTGATTTACTTCGAGACTTTGACGTTCGGGAGTTTCAAACATTCCTACACCTTTTTCCTCTGAATTAATCCATACCTAGATTTACAGATCGAGCGCCACGCATCCCTCGTGAATGACGGTTATGATATTCTTTGGGACTTCGACATTCGGGAGTTCCGAGCACTCCAAATCTTTTTCCTCCGAAGTAATCCATACCTGAAGTTCCAGAGTGTTTTCTTCTGAAGTTAAGGATAGTGTGCCACACATCCCTCTCATTCGATAGTGGGGATCCACTATAGGCATCCCTCTACTCTGCGTTGCTTTCTCCTCGCTTTCGAAGTACGCGATCTGCTGATGCGTGTCTCCTGCAGATCGACGACTTTAAATTACTTCAGCTCTTCAGGCTTTGGGAGTTTCAACCTCTCCCCACTTTCTTTCTCTTGGAGTGATTTCACTCGAAGTCGACGATATGTTGACGCGTGTCTCTCTCAAATCGATGGTCACGATTTACTGTGGGAGTTCTCAACTCACGTGACACCACTTTCCTCCAAAGTGGCTATCTCCCGAAATGGAAGATCTGTTGACACCTATCCTCAGTTGACGGATGAATCAGATGATCCTTCGAGATTTCTTGTTCAACACATCCCCTTTTCTCCTAGAGTGATTTCACCCAAAGTGTAGGATCTGATGACACCTATCCCTTTGGCTTGGACGACTCAGATATTCTTTGGCTCTTCGACTCGTAACTTCTATTCAAGGGTCCTTTCGATCCCAGTGTGTACCACTACGAGAGGGATACCTGGAAACCCCGTCACTCGAAACATGGGCTCCCACAAGATCTTGACGTTGATACTCGCGTCCCCATGATTGAACGGTCGTGAGGGATCCCGAAGGATCCTTAGATCCATGGTCCACATCAACTTTGAGACTTCAAGGGTTTTGGTGCTACCAAAACTTTGTCCTCCCGAAGTCGTCAATGTCTGACTTAATATATTGTATATCCAACGGTCATGATAGTTCCCGGGCATCCTCGGATCTATGACCCATATTAACTTCTGGACTTCGGGGGGTTTTCACCTCCTGTGCAAAGAATATGCTCGATTCGCTGGACCCGTGAAGTCCAAAGGGTTATAAGGGTTAACAACTGCATTCTTTCTCCATATCCGACGATCATGAAGAACTTTGAATTCTCCCGAATCAATCTCATCCATTCGTCTTCCAAACGAAAGGATCTCTCCTTTTGGGACTTAAATCTCGCTATCCTACCTGAGCTTTTCCAGCTCCTTAAGTACCAAGGTAATTTGCGCTAATTCTCTTGAACTTAACACTTACATAAATCCTTCGCGCACCTCTTGCACTCATCTATCAACTCTATAACTAAAGGGGTTCTTGATCCCGGCACGCCTCGTAGAGGTTCTGTGCACACATGCACTACCTCTCATGAGCTTTGACCAATCCCTTCCTTCAGAATTACTGGGAGTATCGACATGCACACGTGAGGCTATACCCAAATTCAATGAGTTCACAGTTCATTTATTTTAACTTGAGCCACCACAGGGCTCAGGCATTTACATCTACAAGCCAGAGAATTTCTTATTTTCTTAAATACACAATTAGGAAGAATTAAAGGGATACAGTATAAATCATTAAGAAAACATATCCATCCCTGCAACATTCATAGGATATCCAACTTTAATTCACAGTTACCACTTAAATACACAAGATATGAAATTACTTATCTATTACATGTGGTAGCCAACTAACTGACTGTGGGTGTTCATCCTTCCACCCAACCATAGGCTAAGAGGCACTCATTCTTAGTGCTCTGGCCACCCCCGTGCCAATCCTTGATATCACCAGGGAATTTATGCCAATTCTCATCGATCCTTTCTCTTTCGCATCTTCTACGAGGTTTATTAGATCCTTCCTCATCATCAAGCTCGCGGCCTTCCACTCAGGTCTCATTATCTGCATACTCTCAGAGATCTCTCTCTCTCTCTGTCATGGCCTCAACGAGGTTTATTAGATGCTTTCTCTGCATCAAGCTCGTGGCCCTCTGCTCGTTCTATGCTGGAATGTTTTTTGCATTCTCCACTCTCCTCTTTACATTCCCTCGTGTGCCTTGCAGGCACATCCCTCCTATCATGTTCCTTCTGTCAGAAGGAAACTCGGGTTAGCCTGGTCTGCTAGACCCAATGGTACTTCAAGCTGACATTCTTCAGCTAGACCATGCTTCCATTCATGGGGTTGGTTGATAATTCAACCATTGGTCCTTTCCTCATTAAATGATTTCTTTCCTTGGGATCCGAAGGAGGTTTATTATCCTCATCAAAGGGAAATTTGGTGTTATTTGATATAATGAACCCTCTCTTATAGTTTTCACATTCTTTCCTCTAGTGATATCATGGCTGGTACTTTCAAGGCTTCACCCCCACAGTCAATTATTGGTAACTCAAACAATAATACATTTACACTATTCCCATGTCACATCATGGTAACCCTAATTAATGATTAATTACTAGTTGGGGGAAACATGGGTGTTACAATCCCCCCCCCTTAAAAGGAACATTGTCCTCGATGTTCTTTCTCAATAACACCTATCACGCCTTTCTCATTCAACCACTTCAGAAATATTGACCTTCTTTCTCGATCAGGTCCTTTTTCAGACCCTTAATCTTCATCACCTTCTTTCAATAATTCTTGGACAACAATCACATTAATCATAGTCTCATGCAAAAACATTTTATTGTTGCATAAAAATTTCTAGGAAAATTTCATAATCTAGCACAATAATTATCTGCACAGTTTGTGGATTTGTATCCACATGGTTTTCTTGTTATCCAGGCTCACTATTTTTCCTTGACATACGCATTGTGTGCATGATCCCAATATTTTACAAGAACTATCAAAGTCTCGTCTTCCTTGCGGTCACTCACCCTCCAGGCCCAGGCTCAGGCATCCCCTTCTCTGCTATACAATTCCTTGGGTGATCCATCTTGCCTTGCCAAGGTTTTCTCGCATAGGAATAACTATCCATCGTGTGCATGATCCCAATTGATAGTTTACAAGAACTATCAAGGTCTCCTCTTCCTTGCGGTCACTCACCGTCTAGGCCTAGGCTCAGGCATCCCCTTCTCTGCTATACAGTTCCTCAAGTGATCAATCTTGCCTTGCCAAGGTTTTCTTGCATAGGTATAATTCCAAAGACTTTATCGAGCCTTACAATCGAGGCGTCCCTCAGACTTTCTCTGTCAAGGCGTCCCTCTGGCTTGTGTTACCTCAACACAACATATTCTAGGCGATCATGGATTACCACGGGGTTCTCATGGCTCAACAATAGCCATTTTTCATGCTTTTACAGCTTGACAACCTTCATCTATCCTTTCTAGATAGATCTTTTCTTCTCACCCGTATCACAAACATACATAAATTCATGAGACATCATCATAAATTTTATTGCAAATATGTCACCTATGGATTTCCAATTCCACATTTTGTTTTTTCAGATTTGTTCCACACAAGGAACAGATTCACAAGAATGGGACTTTCCTCCCCATAGCAGTTTAGCTCAGCAGGAAATTGGTATTCCTATGAAACTATGAAACTATAATCCCAGGTCGGCACATATGAAACTATAATTTTCTCTTGAATGCACCCAAGCATTCTTTCCTCGTTAGTAACCAAGGTTCCCACACTCATGGCCACCCAAATTTGATTTCCTTTGACATCCATACAATGTAAGTAAATTTTTCGGAAGGTCCATTGTCTTCCCTTCATGCAAACATGCACTTCCTCGAAGCAATTTCATGCAATGTGCTAGCTATGAACACCTTTATTCCCATAAAACCAGTCCTCGCGACCATAGTCTAAGGCAGAGTGTTAAACTCTATCTTCCTTGACTGGACCAGAGGAAATCTGTTTTCTCTCCATGCGACCGAGAGATGTGACCTCAACTTTATTCTTTTCAAGCGCTATCCCTTCAGCTCCCCTATCCAGGCACTATGATCCTGGCTAAACCCCTTATCTGCAAATCGACAGTGTAGATCCATTTTCCCCAGATCCAACGGCTACAAGGGATTGCAGAACCTCCACTAGCTCGCGATTTAATTCTCCTTCCGACCTCCACAATGAATACGGGCCGTCCGATCTACGATCGGATCCCAAACTCAAAACAATGTTATTTTGAATTTAAATTACGGGTACAGGTCTCGACGTTAACCCATGTGCATATGCAATCTCCGCAATGATCGCGGGTCGTCGATCATAGCCCTCGATCGATTTTAACCACATGATTTCTAGATAATAATAATGCCAACACATAAATGTTTGACTGAGAATTTAGATTGAGAACATAGCTTTGATGTGCTAAATTCAACCCCAGAACCCAATCATAGTATGAGTTTTACGTGACATTAACGCGTGGGTACCTTGCAGGTTCGCCCACCGATCATTCCCGGATCGGTGTTTCCCAACGATTTTGGAATCCCAATATGCTCGCTCTTTATCGGGGAGTTTAATCTCCATAATCTGAAAAGTGCCTGCCCGACTCTTTTAATTGTGGTCATTGATTCTCCGCCCCAAAGAGATCAACGATGTTGGTTGATTGTGGGTTGTGAACTAACACGTATGTTAATTCCACCTTTGCGCTTCACAATGATCCCCGACCGTCGATCTAATCGAATGAATGGTGTTTGATCCGTTAACTCCAGTGGATAGTGAAGTCGATTTGACGACTGCGATCGGTCTTCCCTCTGATGAGTGGCTCACATTCATCTCCTTTGTTGTTACCCATGATTTTGGTCATCGTGATGATGTATTAAGGGTGGTGTATTCAGGCTCTTCATTAGAATCTTTTCCTGAGAAAAGTTACCTTCATCTTTCTCCAGAAATCACAGTTTTGAGGAAGGTTCATAGGCTACCTATACATTTGCCTGCGAGAATGGATGATTCTCACAGGCTACCTTTAGCTAGGGTGCGAGAAGTTCACACTGTGCCTAACTGTTAGGGTGCGAACACTTTCTAAAGAAGGGAAAAAGGATGAATTCTCGAAGCTTCTAGAAGGGAATCTTCTAGAAGGATGAGATGGCATTCAAATGGTTGTCTAAGTACTGGATTTCCTGATATCTTGGGATCATTCCTATCTAAGTAACTAATTCATTTCCTCCTATATATTGAGAGGATTCTCATGGAAAAGGTTAGAAGCAAACAAGGTTAAGAAGACATTGGAGAATTTGTGAAAGATTGTGTGAAGGACTGATGCTACAACAGCTAGAGAACTCCAGCAAGGTTATCAAAGGTGGTTGATCTTCTTCATACAAGTGAGAAAGTGTGTGTGTCAGAGCCAAGGGCCATCGAAAGGAGGTTTGCAACATCAAGGCTCAGGTTGTAAGCTTTGCTTTCTATCAATATAATACAGTAATATGTCCCTTTCCCATAAAGCTGAGTTTACTTTATTGCATAATTCCTTGATCATATGCATAGATTAATTGTTGAATATATTAAGTTGTTTTCACTTTGATTGGTTTGAGCTGTCCTGGTCTGGACTGCATAAGAGCATTGGAGCGAAGCTGGTAAAACAAAGACCCAAGGAAGTGATCATAAGGTATGCTCATGATTCTTACCTCCTAGTTCATTTAACAATCTAAATCTAGGGAAGGAGTATTATTCTGTCTTGATTTGTTCTAGATCCAGGTAGATCTAGGGAGATCGGTTTGTGTCCGCACTTACGGATTTATCCCATAACAAAATTGGCGACTCCACTGGGGAACGGATTGTTTCCTAGTTAGTCTAGTTTCCCTTGCTTTGATTTCTTGTTTTCTGGTCTCTGAGTCTGTGGGAGATCCATCAACACTCTTTGGATTTGAAAGTTCACTCAAAATTTTTGTCCTTTTTCCAAATTTTATGTTTACATACATTCTCGCACTGTACCTTTTAGTGGCCTGCGAGAATTATCTGAGTTCGCACCCTACTGTGTAATCCAGTGCGAGATGTTCGCACCCTACATGTGTCTAGCCTGCGAACTTCACTAATGTTCGCACTGCACCCTATAGCTAGGCTGCGAACCCATTTGAAATTTGTGTTTGGAATTAGGATATCCTATTTTTTGATGCCCAGTTTTGTTTTGATCAGCTGGATTGAACTTTTGGAGCCTATACTGATCTGTTTACAGTCTGCTTGACATCCTTTGAGTTGCTTTTAGCCACTTATTGCTTTGTTTGGTTTTGAAGGATTAGTCTCTTGCTTTGAGTGTCTTTCAATTACAAAGCATGTGTTTTCTTTATAATTGTTTAGGGAAATATCAGATTTCTTCTGAATAGTTCGCTTTAAAAGAGAATTTTTAGTTTGGGTTTCTTTGTTTTAAGAAAGTTCATTATTGATTTTAGTGAAATTTTTGAAACTAAAATATTTAATTTCTTGCTTTATATTAGATTGGGGGCATCCTTGCATTTGAAGTAGCGAAATTGCATGATTGATATTGATGAGTTTAATAGACTTTGGGACATGTGCATATGGGAATGATAAAAGTTTTCTCCTTCTCGTAGCATAGCTTTCATCGAAATGAAACGATTGCGTCTTCATATCTTTGCATAATTTTCGAGTCGGTCAAAACACCATATTGTCCACGTCATCTTCCTTTTGAGTAACAACAACCATAAAATAAAGCGCTCATAAAATTGATTAGACATTTTTATATTTTTGGTAGCAAACCTACATTAGATTAGTTGTAGGGCTTTGGAATAGGTGTGAAAGATAACTTTCCAAAGCTGCAAACAAACATAGAATCTTGAGTTAGGGAACGGTTAAATCCACTTACTACATTTTGTCCTGGGAAGCCCTTCTCACACAAGGGTCAAG
>SNQJ01S0271781.1:847-11654 GCA_010110895.2 Picea sitchensis | reverse complement strand
TGAGAGTAAGGGTCATGTTCTCTGATTGCAGAATAGATGTTCTTTCCCATTGCAAGTGTTATTTTAATGTAATCCAGGATTCTTAAATTGATCTTTAAGGAATTGAAATAGGGAGGTTACTGTCCTGCGATTTAATTCAGAGCTTCAGCAAGAGTAATTAGTATAATTTCTTTACTGCAACACTAAGTTGCTTTTGGAATTGAGCATATATTGTGCGTGGTTATCTTTGAAATAAAAGACTTCCCTGGGTTGATAATTTATGTTTCACTTGGTTGTTTAAAAGTAATTAAGCAATTATAGTGACCAACACTTCTCTGGCCAGTGATTGGCTGTTTCTTGACTTCAAATCTTGCGAATGATTAGTTTTCGGAAATTGAAAACTCTTCTTGATCTTTTTTTCTCATTTTTTACCTCTTGACCTTTTCTTAACAAGGGTATAATCTTCGATTCTGAAATCCGAGTGCTTGGTTGGTCGGGAGCCTTTGATTGGATTAAAAGTTGAGATTAATTGTCCTTTTCGATTGCTTATTACTTGGAAAAATGTTACCCATTTGCATTTGAAGAGACTTGTCTTGTCAGTTTGTTATTTTTATCTTCATTGAAAGATTGATTTGGGTGTTTGTTGAGTATTTCATTTTCATTGGTTGCTTACTTTTTCTTAGTTCCAACCCTGTTGCTTGGTTTCTAATAAAAAATTAAAGACTTTTTTTTTTCTTTTTTCAAGCAACCATTTATTCGAAAAATATTGGCATTCAAATATTGAAAGAGAATGAATAGGGAATTTGCATTGTTCATGATTGTTTGATATAACATTTCAAGAAAGATTGTACATCCTAGTTCACATTGTTCCAGAAAACTCCTATTTCCCTCTTGTAGATAGAATTCATCGAACGAGAATTTGTATCATTCATCCCTATTTATGCATTGTTGGGTCAGAGTCTTACACAACATTGGTTTCATTTTTGTCTCCTTTTTGCATAACAACAGCCTTTAATAATACTGCGCAACTTTAAAATTCAACTAGTAACTTTTTCTAGGGTTCTTTTGCACCAACATTAGCTAGGCTAGAGTTTTGGAATAGGTAGTGAGACACACTCTCCAAAGAAAAAAACACACAATAGTATCTTGTGATAAGGAGTGTCAAATTCCATTTGCAACATTTTGTCCTAGGAAGCCCTTCTCACACAAGGGTCAAAATTGAGGTCGCATTGAGATTGAAAGAGTTACTCACCCTGCTTTGTTGATCTCGGTGTAGAGATTGCACGTATTATGGGGGTCACTTGAAGGTATACCCACAATGATGAGTAGAATCCTCTCAAGTTTATTTTGGGCTAGATACCCTGCCCTTGCATGTGGATCAAACTGTCGACTGTTTCCCCAGGAATCATTGTTGTTTGTGGTAAGTGAAGGGGTAAGTCTTCACAGTACCTGGAATCGACGTTGTCCAAACTCACTCAGGCTCCTTGGAGGGTATACCCACGATTATGTGTGGGAGCTTGCACCAGGGTGTAAGTCCGTTAAGTAGGTCATCAATGCAACTTTTCCATCCTCGCCCATCCTCTTCTTGTCTCGTTGTCGCGACGTTGGATTTCAACACCAACTAGTGACTTCAGAATTAGAAGGTCTTGTTTTCTTGGTTTTTCTTCCTAGATTTTACTAGCGCATGTTGTTTGTTTACCCAAGTTGGCCATAGAATTTATTTCGTAAGATTTTAACTTGATCACAATTGACCCTCCACATTGTTCACGTAGAATGAAAGGCCTACCCCCAGAAGATATGGAAGGCTCTCAACCCTTGCCTACCAACTCACCAGAGGGCTCTCCTCAATAGAGTGAAGTCTAAGACGTTTCCACTCCACAAGTGGAAAGAACTAGCTCTTTAGAATGGTTCCGAATCACTAATTCTCAAGAGGAATTTTGACTTACTCCCGACTCTGTGAGATGTATTGTTCGAGTGATTTCTTCTGAAGAAATAGTTGTTGAGTCTTCTGGATTACCAGCCAGACCTTTCACAGGACCCGAGGGTCAAGATCCTTTTCAGACTACTGGAATTTTTAGACAAGATCTCTTTGGCTCAAGAGAAGGCATTGATATCACTGTCACACCTGAGCTGCCCGAAACATCTGATCTAGACGCAATATCTTTTACTACTGCCTATTATTTTCTTGGTTCAGACACTCCACCAACCGACCACATCTTGACTATCCCTCTACAAATGGTCCATTACACAATGGTCCCAGATACTACGTGTCCTCGTACCAGGATTACGATGGCTAGCCAAGCTCCCATTGGCACGCCGCTTTAGCCTAGATTCACCCCAACACTTCGCCCCGGATATCATGTGTTGAATGATTCTATTCCTGCTCCTACACAAATCCTATCCGGGAATCCTGACATTTCCACTTCTTCTAGGAACCATCTTGTTCTTGGTTTCATTCCGACACTTCCTCGACCCCCTTTCATAGGACCTCTTCCATCCTCTATCGGAGGCACCGACCCTAGTGGTACCATCCCGTATTTCACACCTAATTACCAAATTCCTGTCTATGGACAATTTCACCAAGGAGGCCAGACCCAATCCCCTTTTGTAGGACAAATCCCAATTGGGATGCAACACCCGATTGGAGGGAAATTCCCACCTACCCCACACTATGGACAAAACATAACTCCATCCTTGGCCCAGTATTAGAACTATCTTATTCAAAATAATCCTCACTCAACTGGGGGGCAACAACCTCAAGCTAGCTCCTTCATACCCCCTAGTACAAGCCAACCATATCCAGGTACATCCAATCCTATTTGGGGCTCGAACGCTCAACCCCATGCCCCTATTCAAGGGAACAACCCCAACCAATACAACCCTATAAATTACTTGGCTCCACACCAACAACCAAATCTTCTTGGATCTTCACATTACAGGAAAACTGCTTATGGTCCCACTGGTATACCTACAGAGCTCCCTCCCCAAAGTCACCAGTACCCACATGTGAATAGATAGTTACCCTTCTTAAGCACCCTAGACCTCCCTGATCTGTCGAGAATTTTAAATGACCTGATCTGTCGCTCTTCTCAATGGCCCGCCATACCGGCCAAACTACCATCTGACATCCCTAAATTTGATGGTAAACCAGGAGAGGCCCTGAAAAATCATGTAATGAATTTTCACCTTTGGTGTTCATCCAAATCCTTGATGGATGACTCTATTCATTTACGCCTATTTCAACGAACCCTCATAGGTTCTGCCATGAAGTGGTATATAGAATTACCACGAGGCTTCTTCACCGACTTCAACACCCTCTCTATGGATTTCCTCAC
This sequence comes from Picea sitchensis, assembly GCA_010110895.2. Lineage (NCBI taxonomy): Eukaryota > Viridiplantae > Streptophyta > Pinopsida > Pinales > Pinaceae > Picea > Picea sitchensis. Next base: position 8,340 of record SNQJ01S0271781.1, on the reverse strand, counting down.
CCACTACCAGTTACCGATCCGTTACGAAACGAGAACCAAAATTTTGAGTTCTTTCAAACAAACCAAAGCCACTCATATCTCTGATCACATTCATGAGTGGCGACGGAGACGAAGTCTCATCAAACTTGAACTTCCCGATCAATTGCTGGCAGAGTGGTTCATGAAATAATTCATGAATGACATCGCTCATGACATCGAAATGGGTGGAGTTGTCATAGAAGAATAGGTGATCAGTCGTGCTCAATACGTCGACCTCATTTACTCACAAACGGGTACTCTTTATGACTTACTCCTTGACGCACCTCGTCCTTTTACTTCTGCTACTTCAACTACTCCAACTACTTCTCATGTAGCTGACAGTGTGATTGGCACTTTTCATGCCCAAACCCATTCCATCCAAGCCTCTAGCAACAACCGCATATCAGTTGATTCTAATGTTCAAAATCCTCTGTCTCCTACCCCTCCCACTGGCAAGACTTCTGAGCTAAACTCTGTTCAATCTACCCTCACCAGAAAAAATAAATCCAAAAAAGGGAAGGGTAAGAACACAGAGGATAAAAATAATCCGTAATTTGAGAAGACCAAAACACAACCCGTTGACGATAAGGATAAGCGCAAACCCCGATACCTTTGTCTTATCTATGGTGATTATCACTACACTAAGGATTGTCCAAGATGAGCCGATGTTACTAAGTTCCTTCAAGGGACCCCAAAACTGCCTACTCCAGTCATGTTGTCACAACCCTTCCCTTCTCAACAACAGGCCCAATTGGTGATTCATGACCAACCTTCCCCCTCCACTGCATCCTATGTTTTAATGTGTAGAGGTGATTCAAATAAAAATGACATCACACTTACCACTCGAGCCAAAAATTATTCTTCCTCCAAAGTGAAGGTTGATGAAATACCTCCTTCGTTGGTCCAACCATCTCCCATGAATCCACCTACCAACGATCCTCTTCATCTCGAACGATCGATCCTAGATACAATTCTTCTCCCTCCCCCAAAGGGTGTTGTCTGAAAATTTGCTTTCAATCCTCATGCACGTGCTGCCCAGAACTACAGTATTGTGGAAGATCTATCCCAAGCATCGTACACAATGTCATCCCTCAAAGTCCTTCAGAGTTGTCCTATACAACGGAAGGCACTGTTGAAAGCTATTGGTGGAATCGACCCTACAAACACAAGTTTAATAATTTTTGACTTGGAAGATCACATTCCATGGTTACCCCTTCAACTCACATTCCAAATACAAGTTATTGTCTCTGACAAGAACATTTGTAGAAAAGTTATTGACGAGGGTGCCTCGATGTGTGTCATGTCTATTATTTGTTGGAAAGCCATTGGCTCTCCTCCTTTAACTGAATCCCACAACATGCTCAAAGCCTTCAATGGCTCTGGTTTTAAGCCCTATGGTGTCCTCCCTTCCTTTCCAATTATGTTAGAAGGAAAAACGGTCAACGTTGAAGTGGAGGTATTTGACGTTCCTCTTGATTACAAAATTCTACTTGGTCGTAGCTGGATCGATTCCATGCGCACATTTTTTTCCACTCTTTTCCATGTCGTACATTTCCCACATCAAGGAAAATTCATTACGGTGGACCAATTGGCCTTCTTCAACTTTGATACATGTACCGACAACGTCCCTTTCATTGCAAAACCTCCCCCTGGATATGAGAACGTTGGTGTGGGTCTTCTTAAAGATTCCTTTTTGATGGGTACTTTCCCCATTCCACCACCCGATGTTCCACATCCGTTTGTCGCCTCGATCAACATGATCTCCACCTCTGTTCACAAAACCCCTATGTCTTATGACCCATGGATAGTACCCAACCTCGGTGATCATCTTCGTTATGGTGACCAAATGACTTTGAGTCCAACCGAATCTTCTTATCAAGTCATTCAATAGACAACCCCTTCTACCCCCTCTCTTGGTGATTTATCTCTGGATCCATTCCACGTCATTTTTCCTACGGACGAGATGATTATGTCTGTTATGTCCATGGAAGATACCCCTTGGGACGATGGACATCATCGTTCCATGCTCTTCCTAGAACAACACACCATTGAGGGTTACCAATAGATCTCGACCCCGTTAACCGTTGTCGTCATTTCTACCATTCCCGAGTCCACACATGATATGTTGTACGAAGGGAACTTAAGTAATATCTCACCCATCATCCCCCTCGACATATCCATAAAACCTGGAGTTGTCGACAATGTGCACATTGGAGCTTCATGTTCCCATAATGAAGTTATCACCTACAAGTCTCTTTTCCAATAATTTTGTGACGTCTTCGCATGGAGCTATGAATAAATGTCAGGTATTGACCCCGACATTGTTGTACACAAAATCAAGACATACCCGAGTGCTAAACCCGTCTGACAACGACTTCGTCCGGTCCACCCACATAAAGAAGCCATTATCAAGCTTGAAGTTGAGAAACTTCTCAAAGCCGACTTTATTTACCCTGTGGATCTAATTGACCTGGTTTCCAATCTTGTTCTGATTAACAAGAAACAAGGTACAATCCACATGTGTGTTGATTATAGAGACACTAATAAAGCTTGTCCTAAAGACAACTTTCCTACCCCCTTCATTGACCAGATCGTCGACGATTGTGCCAGAAGTGAAATCTTCTGTTTGATGGATGTATTCTATGGATATAATCAAATCAATATCGTACTCGCAGACCAATACAACACCGCTTTTATTTGTCCTTGGGGTACTTTCGCCTACTGAAAACTTCCATTCGGTTTAAAGAATTCCGGTGCAACTTTTCAACTTTCTATGTCTTACGCATTTCATGATATAAATCACATTGTGCAGCCATATCTCGATGAATTACTAGCTCATTCCATGCGCAGTGTAGATCATCCAACACAGCTCCGCGCCATTTTTCTTCGATGTTGGTTTTACCATATACGATTGAATCACCACAAATGTGTTTTTTGTGTAGAATCCGGTCAAATTTTGGGATGTATTGTTTCACGTCAAGGGATCAGGGTATATCCTTTGAAGGCCGAGGTGATTCTCAATCTTCCTCCTCCTTCCTCACTTCTCCAGCTACAAAGTTTGCAAGGGAAGGAAAACTTTCTCCATTGTTTCATCCCGAACTATGCTGAGATAAATCATGGATTTACTCAACTTCTCAAGAAAGGTTATGAGTTCGTATGGGATACCACTATGACAAAGATTTCAAAGGTTTGAAACTATCTTTAACTTGTACCCCACTACTCTTCCCACCTGATTACAGTCGGGATTATTTCCTTTACCTTGTAGCCTCGGACTATACCATCGCTATGGTTCTAGTCCAGGAGGATGATTCTCATGAAGAACATGCCATTTATTACTTGAGTCGGAGTCTCACGACTACCGAAACCAAGTATTTACATGTTGAAAAACTGGCCTTGGCCACAGTCCAAGTTGTTCAACATTTCCAACACTATATCCTTTTACGCAAGACTATGATTTCCAACTGCAACCCTATGCAACACATTCTTACACGCCAATTTCTAGGGGGAAGATACTCCAAATTGATTGTAATACTCCAGGAGTTTGACTTAGAATTCGAACGCACTAATTCCAATAAATCCTTGGTGTTTGTCGAGTTGATATGCGACCTTCCTTGCTCTGAGACGAAAAATGTAGCAGAGGATTCATTACCCGATGAATCTGTTTTCCTGATCAGTTCCGATGACCTTTGGTATGGAGGTATCATCATATATCTCCAGACCCAAACTTTCTAGCCCAATTTGTTTATCACTGACCACCGTCAAATACGCTACCAAGCCCGTCAGTATATTATCCTCGGTGATACTCTTTATCGTCATGGGATTGACTCCATTTTTCGATGCTGCCTCATATTTGACGAAGCCAAGAAAGCCCTGAATGACTTCCATTCTGGAGCATGTGGTGGTCACATGTCTGGGTATGCTATTTCCCAGAATTTCTTACGAGCGGGGTATTTTTGGCCTTCTTTATTCAACGTTTGTATAATAGTTGTCCAAAAATGCCATGCTTGCCAAACCTACAACAATAAAATACGATCACACCCTGCTCCTCTACACCCTGTGGTCTCCATTGGTCCTTTTGTAAAATGGGGTATCAATTTCATGACATGTCAACCTCACTCAGTCCGGGGGCATGGATACATTATTGTAACTGTATATTATTTTACGAAATGGGCCGAGGCGATGCCAACATTCGAAAATACCGAAAAGACTGCAACATTATTCATATTCAATCACATCATTGCTCGGTTTGGTGTTCCTCAAGCTATCGTTAATGATCACGGTAGTCACTTTAGAAACTTCATGATGTCTAAACTCACTAAAAAGTTAGGTCTTCTCCATGAAAACTCAACACCCTATTACCCACAAGCCAATGACCAAGTTGAAGCAATAAACAAATTCTTCATTACCATGCTTCAACGAATGATAGGGATTCACAAAATGAGTTGGCACATGATGTTGTTTTCAACATTGTGCGCTTACCAGACATTTGTTAAGTCTGCTATTGGGTTTACACCACTCCAGTTAGTTTACGGTCTAGAATCCATCTTGTCGATTGAATGTGAGATACCTTCCCTAAAATTGGTCGTCGAACTTCTCCCAAACACTTCTGCTGAAGAAGACCGTCTTTTGTATCTAATGCAATTATATGAAACCCGTCGCGATGCCACCCTAGTTATAGAAGCCTAGAAGAAATGCGTCAAAGCCCAATACGACAAACATTTCAAGTCACACATTTTCTCTGAAGGTGATCTAGTTCTCCTTTACGAACAATATCGGGATATGCTAGGAGCCAAAAAAATTGAAGATATGTGGCAAGGTACTTATATCATCAGATGAGTGTTGGAGAAAGGAGCTTACAAGTTGGTGGACTATGATGGTATCCCTTTGAGTGAACCCAGAAATGGGTTGTACTTAAAGAAGTACTATTCTTAAGATCACCTGTGCATGAGTGCTTGTATTTTATTGTATCATACTTTTTGTGTGTTACTTTAGTATGCTTTTTCATTATTTGGTCTCTGCCCTTGACCGATTATCTTGCATTATGCTTGGTTTCTAGATGTCGAAGTCTTTGCTACCCCACATTGGCTTCGCCGATGGCACTAGTCGTAGTACTCAGAACCTTGCTTCTGCGGCATGGGAAATCTACGAACCTACAAACGAACTTATCAGTCTACGAGGTGTGTGCCTCGGTCGTGCGACCAATAATATCGCATAATATAGCGTTGTCATTGAATTGTTGATTGATGCTATTTCTCTTGATATCCACTATTTGGTTATATGACTCAATTCACAGCTAGTAGTACTACAGTTAAGTAATGTCTATGCTATCTGAATTCCTACTTTATTATAGGCATATTTACGAATTCACCTCTTGGAATGTTATTTTGATTATATCGAATATCATCGCAGTCCTAGATGTCTAAATACATTGAATGATACCTTAGCTAACTATGTGTTAGACATACATTTGGGACATTTATGAACCAATCACACATCACATGTATTATACAACACAAAATAAGTCGGTAGAATTCGTATATATGTATATAACGATCAAAAGTTTTTACAAAAAGTTTATGTCCAAAGATCAAAATCTCAAAATATAAAGCCCAAAGATTTTACAAAATAGCATCACGGATGACGCTCGTGATAACATACAACTGCTCGGGCTACCCTATGGAGCAATCGACTGAGAAACTCAGACACGCCCACAATATGGCGCTGATAACGTCTCAGGATATCCCCAATAGTGATGTCTAGGACATCTGCAGTCAACCCCTCTAAGTTCTGTTCCACCGCTTCGTAGTCCTCGACATCCCATCTTGCCACTGGAGCCGCTTCTCCTCACCTCTGAATAGGAGACGTTCCTGGAGGTCGATATGGCCCCACATCTGTGTCATCAAAAGAAATTTTTGATTAGTCCTTGGATAAACATAAAAAAAATTTATATAATAAAATTTGCAAAAACATTTAAAAAGAAAAAAATGTGTACTTCTTACCTAAGTCACCCCACTGAGCATCCTTAGGCAGGACCAAATCCAGATCTCCTTAGAAATCCTAACCGACATATGTGTAGTCATCGATCATCAACATCTAGGGCCTCAACTAATAAAAAAATGAATCATTATATCTGATTATAGGCCCTGCTACATGCCAAGCCATGATGTTACACCACCTCATCATCCTAAGATCCTGTGGGGTCAGTAAACCCCAATCCACCTGTAGTCGCAATAGTGGGACTCTCTCGAGGAAGAATGACACCAAAAGTGACCCGTACCCGAACTGCTTCAGATCACCCCTTCTGCACTTTGTCAGTTCCCTCTTCATGTTGCAGAAAAATGAATCTGAATAGTTAAAAACCCGAGGCTCTGTGAATTCTATTGTGTATTGGAAATAGTTCTAGAGAGCCATGTGCGGAGCCGTTCTCCCAGCCATGCATGCAATGGTAAACAAGATAGTCCATAGGGTCAAATATTGGACCCCCCAAATGGAAACCTTTCCCTTGCTTCTCTCTTCCTTGGGAACACAATATCGACGAACATACTCGCACATAGGAAGTATGTCGCCTCTACCTCCAGTCAAAGTAGCATGGTATCCATGTCATGACAACCCTGTCAGAAAATAAATATCCTCGATATCTAGTGTCAGCCTGTGGACTCCTACGTGAAATAACTGTTGATCCACATCCCACATGTGGACTAGGTACTCTAACAATCTGAGTTGGGATCTCATGCCCGAGATCCTAAATTTTTTTAAGAGCCCACATTCTCGGAGGGCAACAACTGTACCTGGATCATTCCCGACAATGGCATCATCCTCCCAATGTTCTCTTTCCCTCCATTCCAACATCATGATGGTCAACACCTACAATGGAGCCATGAGAAGGAAGTCAACAACTTGTTTTAACCTCTTGCATAATTTTTTATTGAGCAAAACCGCACACAAAAATCTATTTTTCGGACCTCGCGAGTGAACCTTTTCCACAGTGCGAGATTCTCACAGGTGCACTGAAGCCCACGTACAAAAATCATAGATTCTCGTAGGTCCTGAATTGCCCACCTGCAAGAATTCTTGAGCACATATACCGACCCTAAAATGGACTCAAAACTCTAAAATTGCCAATAAAAATCAAAAGTAAACCATGGAAAAGTTGGAAAATCAGGAGGTTATCTCATTGGCTGAAACCATTTGTCGAATGATCGCTGCTACCTCCCGCAATCGAGTAAAGAAATTTGGGGGAAAATGAGGTATGTTGGACAAGTTTTTGGCAAAGTAACAATGAAATGGTAAAAATGATTTTTCACCCATATTTATTCACTTTTTACTATTTCTTGTTGATTTTTTATATTATTTTTATTTTCTTTTCTTAAAAAACCGAATACCCCAATAGCCTTGTGAGTATGTTTTTTCGCAGATATAGTGACTTAGAAGTCCGAACGACGGTGTACGAGTATTTTTTTTTTTTTTTTTTTTTT
>SNQJ01S0271780.1:733-11725 GCA_010110895.2 Picea sitchensis | reverse complement strand
CTTGGATCATGTATGGTCCTCTCCACAGACTGTCAAATTTTCCATGCTTTCCCTTGTCTTCATTTCTGGCGTCCCATCTCAGCACCAAATATCCTAGCTCAAAATCATCTTCCTTGGTTCTTTTGTCAAAAATCTTCTTGATGTTTTCTTGGATTACCTGAGTCTTGTTGAAAACTTCTTCCATAGAATGCTGCAAATGGATCATCTAGTTGATCCTTCTCTGTGAGTCATTTGGCTCAGCTTGTACATCTTGAAGCAACTTCATGATAGGGACTCCTAAAGAAGTGGGGAAAATTGCCTCTGTGCCATAGACCAACTGGTATGGTGATATACTGATTGACCTTTTGGTGGTCAGTCTGTCATCCCATAATGCGAACACCAACTTGTTATGCCACGATTTCTTGTTTTCCTGCAATGTTTTCTTGATGATATTTACAAAGGTTTTGTTTGAAGATTCTGCTAGCCCATTCCCCTGAGGGTAGTAAGCTGTGGAATGCCCCAAACCAATGTGATACTGGTTGCAGAAATCTATGAGCTTCTTCGACTGAAAATAAGTTGCATTATTAGTTATAATCTTTCTAGGACATCCAAAGAAAGACAAGATATTATTTTCAAGGAATTTGATAATAATAGAGTCAGTGGCTTGCCTACTTGGTACTGCTTTGATCCATTTGGTAAAATAATCGGTGGCAGTGAGAATCCACTTGTGCTGGCCTGAAGAAGGGGGGTGTATTTCTCCAATGAAGTCCAGTCCCCATTGCTGGAAAGGGGCTTCAACTGAGATCGGTTTCAGGGGGAGAGGAAGGAGTTTCCTTTTGCCTTCAAACAACTGACATTGATGACATGCAGTCACTTTATGATGTACATTGGTGAATAGGGTGGGCCAATAGAATCCAAATCTGAGTATTTTGTTGGCTGTGACCTTCCAATTCAGATGGCCACCACATTTTCCTGCATGAAATTCTTGTAACATGTTGTCAGCTTCATCTTTCAATAAACAATTTAACAGAATGCCTCCAGGATCTTTCCAATACAAATTGCCTTCTAGAATACAAAATTTTAAGGCTTTCAACTTTAAAAATCTATCTTTAGTCTTAGTCAAACTAGGGGGAGCTTGTAAATTTTGCAAAACGAATATAAGGTCTGCGTACCATGGAGAGTTGAGAAATACCTCTCTCACACTTGGAGTCGCCATCTCGCCATGTTCATCTGCTGCAGCTAAAATATTAATGTCAAGAGCATGGAAATTTGATTTAGCCATTAATTTTGCTAGGCCTTGACCCTTGATTAGTTTTGTAGGCTTAATCTCTATATTGTATTATAAAATGAAAGCAATCCATTTTCCCCTTCTCCCATCCGGGTTGTCCTGGGTCAAAATGTCTTTTACTACCGCATTCGGAACATATGAAATGGTATGAGAATGGAGAATGTAGACCCTAAAATCTTTTATAGATTTCACCAAGGCGAAAGCTTGTTTCTCCATTATCTTGTAATTCAGAGCAGCGTCTCTTAACGATTTACTAAAGAAAGATATGGGTTGTTCATGCCCTTCACTGTTCTTTTGTAGTAGTACCGCTACTATAGTATGTTCTGAAGGGAAAGAAAAAAGATAGAAATCTTTGGTAAAATCAGGACTGATTAAGACAGGGGCCTCTGTGAGTGCTCATTTGACTTGTTCGAAAGACTATCTGGACTCAGAGTCCCATTTTATTTTCACATCCTTTTTTAGCATATTTGTAATGTTTCTAAGGAGCTTGGCCAGATTGGGAATGAATCTTTGTAGAAAGTTTATTCTCCCGATAAAAGACTGTAGTTATTTAAGGTTTCTTGGGTGTTCTAATTTTTGTATGGCCTCGATTCTGCTGGGGTCTATTTTGATCCCATCCTTGGATATAATGTGTCCTATCAATTTTCCTTCCTCTAGCCCGAAAAGGCTTTTCTTAGGATTTAAAGAAATCCCAAAACTTCTACATTTCTTGAAGAATCATCTGAGGTGTCGCAGATGTTCGTCGTCATATCGGGGAAAACACAGTCACATCATCCAAATAGACGACAATAAACTTACCCGATTCTTCCACGAAGGCGATATCCATCGCCCTCTGGAATGTGGCTCCTGCGTTCATCATACCAAAAGGCATTTTCACATACATGAAAGTGCGCCATGGTGTGGTGAAAGTGGTTTTGTCTTGGTCGTCTGGGTGGACGAGGACCTAATTGTAACCCGAGAAATCGTCCAACAAAGATATTCGACTGGATCCGACTACCCTTTGAAGGATGTGGTCCATTTTTGGCAAGGGGTAATTATCCTTCAGGGAGACCTTATTCAGATTTCGGAAATCTATGCAAAGTCTGATTTCCCCATATTTCTTACGTGTAGGGACCAAATTAGAGACACACTTGGAAAAACACAATGGGAATATGATTTTGGCATCGTACATTTTTTTTATTTCCTTTTCTATCAGAGGGAGCAACTTGGGATTTATCCTCCTAAGTTTCTGTCTGAATGGTTTTTGGTCTTCTCTTATTGGAATCCTGTGTTGTATGATGCTGGTATCATAAGATTTCAAATCCTCATAACCCCATGCAAAGACATCTGAATATTCTTTGAACAGCTCAATGTATTTGAGTTTTTGTTCAGGGGGTAATGATTTAGATAGTTTGACTATCCTAGGTTTCTCTTCGGTCCCTATATTACAGTCTTCTACCTCTTGTCCATTGGCTTCAATTTTCGGTTTTTTGGCTACATCGTTAAAATCAAACAAGTCCTCTAAAGGAACAAGACCCCTAGGAAAAACATTGTTTTTCAAATGTAAAACATCGACCTCCATCTCATCATCGCCTAATTCTCCTGAATCTATGCTATTTACACTATCAATTTCAAAATCTGGTCTATTTACATTTTCATCTTCGTTCTCTAAGTCTATATTTGTACATTCAAAGTCGTTTTTACACTACAGAAAGTCTTCGATTTGATCGTCATTACCAAACACTTGCCAGTACCTGATATTATCGGGAACGGTTGGTCTGAATTTCACCTCCATAGTGTACGGGCGAGTTGACAGGAAAGGAATCTTACATGTGGCTGTTGACGTAGCCAATCCGTCCACCAGAATGTTTTGTCCCCTCGGCATTACCTGCAAGTCAACTTCAGTGAAACATCTAAGGGCATCAAGAACGACATTCCTATAATCTCTAAGACGTGGGTGTTTTGCAGCATGCTCACCTTTGATTTGCTTGATTATCAACTCAGAATCACCTCTTACCATAATTTGTTTAGCACCAACTCTTTTCAAAAGCTTCAGACCGAGCATCAAGGCTTCATACTCGGAAACATTGTTAATGCATTGGAAATTTAATTTGTAAGAATGGTTTTTTGAATACATGTTTATGTGATTATGCAGCCAAACTCCTGCTCCAGCTCCTTCTATGCTCACTGCTCCATCAAAATCCATGCTCCAGAAATTTGCCGGTAATTCTTCAGTTATCACATTTTTCATCCTTGTTACCTCAATGGTTTCTTGGTCTTCATCTTGACTAGATGTATCTTCTGCCAGCTGAGTATCTTGTTCTCCCGTGTCACCATAATTTTACAAGATAAAAGAATCCAAGTCGGAATGCGCAGAGTAAAGGGGATAGTTGTGCTATTTTTCTTGGCTACTGACCATGTATTTCATCAACGTTTCTCTGTATAGCCTTCTTTGTTGCCCAAAAACTGGGATAGTGGCATAAGACATATCTAGCTGCAGGGTTCCTCTCAACTTAGCCCCCAAGACTGGGATAGCAACATTCCATACTTCGGAGGCATGTCTGCAACTACCACATCCATTACCATACTCTTCACAGGAATCTGAACCAAGGTGATGCATAGGTCCTTGATCAAACCAGTACATCTAACTTTATTGGAGTCGAATGAGTGTAAATCTTTGTAAGGTCTGGTGACCTCCAGTCCCAGTTTCTCCATTATTGCTTTAGGCATCAGATTGTGGGAAGCACCCGAATCCAGCATAGCGTTATGAAAGATCAAGTCATGTATGTTTAGACTGATGTAAAAAGGAGCGACATCACCAGTATCATCTCGACCATCTACTTCAGGTTCGAACAGAAGTTCAGGTTGATCATCAGTAAGGTTCACAGTGTCTGAATGATTTGTTGATCCAATGGTTAAGACCTTCGTGCCTATGTCAGGTTCAATGGTTAGTGATTTAATCACTTGTGAATGATAAACGTCTTTTTTCATCAACTCTGAAAGTGGGATGGGAATTTTTACTTTGGCTAATTCCACCTCAAGGCTAAAGGGTGTAGGAGCTCTACCTTGGCTCATCAATTTTGGTTTGTCCACCAAGCTCTTCTGGCCAGAAGTACTTGGTGGATTAACAGGTGAAACCTCGGGCTGTGATGATCTTTTCAGAATAGTAAGGTTTTTCTTCGTAGGAACTTCGGCAGTACTCTTCTCAGGAATCTTCTCGGCAGATGGCTCAGAGGCCTTCTTGGTTTCGATTACCTTCTTCGTTTCAATCGTCTTTTTTGGGGAACTCCCTTCTATCTTTTTACTTCGCAGATTATACTACCAGTGTACCTCCAAAATGGAATTTTCGAAAGCCTGTTGTTCTACATCTTCAACTTCTTCACTTACTTTTGTTTGATTGAGAAGAAAAAGTGTTTGCTCTTCTTGGGTAAGGAAACTAGCTTCGTTATCGTGAATGCCCATGAGATTTATGTGAGTATCCTCTAGTTCCTCGATCACTTCCTCCCCTTCATCAGTATAATTTTCTTGTAGGGGAGGTTTGATCTACTGATCTGGACCCCTTTGCTCTCTTTTATCCCTAGGATCTCTCTATCTGATTTGAGGAGGGTTTCTCCTGAAGTTAGGATTCCGGACCTGAGGAGCTGGTGGGTTTTCTCTTGGAGGATTTATGTCTGACACAGTAATTATTTCCATCATTCTTTCCATTGATATGGCCAAGGATTCCAATTTGGAATATGAGGTTGATGTGGAAGGTTCTTCTTTAATTGTGACTCTCCTCTCTGACCTCTGACGTGCCCTTTTTGCCAACAAATTGGCCTCCACACTTATAGCACTTTTCTGCATGTCTTCCAGGGTGGTATAATTTCTTTCCCTTAGTTGGTATGACATATCAACGTCAAAACCGTCAGGGAATTTTATCAATGACAAACCCTATGGGGGTTTTATTTCAGCTGGGATTGCGTTGTACAGGTTATTGAAATGAGTGCAATAATCTTGCACTGTCTCACCTTGATTTCTTCTAATATTTTCGTATTCTGACAAGATTTGCAGAGGGTTTTTCTTTACCTCCCATCTGTCTAGAAAAATCCTTTGGAATGTGGTAAGGTCAAGGACTGAGGCGGCACGCAACCCTTTGTACCATTTTTTAATGTCACCTGTCAAACTTTGGGAAAACAATCTCATTTGAATGCCAGCTTCATCTACTTCATGTAGATCATAACAATCATTCATTTTATCTACGTGATGTTGTGCGCTCAAAGGTCCTGTTGCATCGAACTGTGGAAGTCTCGTTTGATAGTCTTGGGGCATGGAATGAAGAGGCACAACCAACGCCAAGGGAGCATATCGAGATGCCATGATGTGTGGAGGAGGTGGAATAAAATACTGGATGATCGGTGAGGTAGAGACTGAAGACGAGGACGAGGAGGGATTGGATAACACTAAGGGAGTGATTTGCAGTTTTGCAGTGGGAGACAGAACTTCAGGGGTTCGGGGTTGTAAAACGGTTGGGTCAAAAATGATTTCAGTCACAAAACTATCGGACCATGTTCTAACCAAGATTTGTTGTGAAAAGGTGTCAAGGTCAGGGTTTTGAAAGGTAACAGGTTCCCTTGAAAAGGAAAGGGACTTATGAAAGGGAGTATGACTCACTGAGCCTTCAACTACGGTCCTTTTCCTAAGTAATTGTTTTGGGTTATTTGTCACTATCGCAGGTTCTGGGTCTGGATGAGATCGAGTACAAACTTTCTTGGGAGCCATATTTCTTTTTGATTTTTTATGTATATACTTTTTAGTTTTATGAGTAGGAAAATAATATGTACAAATTTTAATCAACCTCTAAACATTACTTTCTTCTCAAATTTGCAATCTTTCAGGAACAAACTTTCTTTTAGGGAAAGAAAACGTGCAGTTATAAATTTTATATGTTCTTCCCCAGTGGAGTCGGCACTATGTTAGCACTCTGTAAATTTCCTAGAGGTTGACAACAGAAGAAATCTACCAAAGGTAACTTTATCCAACCAATTTTGAAGCTGGGATCTAGCCCTTCCAACTTCAGAGAGGGATCTCTCTATATGATTTAGCTATGTTTCCAATTTTAAATATTAGGCTAGGCAAAGAAATAGGTCGGTTTTGTTGTCAAAGTGTTTTTTCGAATTGGTTGAGACAGTATACACATCCATTGGGCTATGGGGTCTGTGTTTTAATAAAAAATGAAATCCGAACCAGAAACGCAAAGGAAAAACTTTCACAGGGAGAGATAATATAATCATTGGATTCTTTATTAACTTAAATGATGAACAACAGAAAAGATGAGAAAGATAATTTCAACAAAGAAGGAGTTAAGAATTTCTTTATTGAAAACACCAGAAGATAAAAAAATTAAATCTTCCGAGTCAGAAACAGGGTATACGAGATAAATCCTGCAACATTCGTTACTATTAAAGATTAGATTCATAAAACAATATGATAACAAAGCGAGAAGAACATTCAACTTAGAGAGAAACACATCACCAGTGAGTACATGCAAGAATCCTGTAAAAGTGCCTCCTTTTATTAATGGAAAATCTCTTCAAAAAGATTACAGTCGGATAGCGTCAGGGTGTGAAGATCAACAACCCTCAATACTTCGAAACATGAAGTATTTATAAATTATATTACAAATGCTCCTGTCATTAACGATCAGGATGTGCTAAATCTATTTTTAGCCTAACTAACTTAACAAATTTCCTAAATCTAGGAACTTCTTGATGACGTGGTGTAACTGCACACTAAATTCTGGGTGGGTCGTTGATGAAGCCTCTGCATGACCTCATCTGAGTGGACAAATGACTAGAGTGGGACAACTCATCTGCTACTTGATCAGATCACAAAGCTCCTCCCATTGGAGATTACTGGGCACGTTGACTTTGAGAAGTCTTCGATACACTTCGTCCATTTTTGTGTACTTGGCGAAGGTAGGCCTGGTGAGGAAAATGTATCGAATCTCATGTTTGATACTGATGTCCCACTGAAGAGCATCTAAAAAAGCCTTGCCAGTGATTCTCCCTTGAATGCCTGCAAACTTTGAATTGTCCTTAGCCACATCGACCAATCTCTTTTTATAGTCTGGGAGTGTCATCAATTTATCATTGATTACTTTCAGACCAGGTAGACCTTTATTCTGTAGAGCCTCTATCTTACTGAAGAATCTTTGTACCCCTAGGTCCATGGCCTGAACCTTTTCTTCCAGCTGAAGCATTAATCCTCTCTTGGTTAAAACTCTTTCAAAGTCAGGGATGGTCTCTGTTCTATATTCAATTTTCATCTCTTCCATCTCTTCCCTGGTCTTAGAATTGAGGAACTTGATGATCTCATTTGCCTGTGCTGGCATGTCTCCCAATTCTACTATGATCTTCTTAATGGCCCATTTTCTCCTCTGGACCAATTTGTTCTTCTCAAACATGAACTGGATCATGGGCTATATCTCGTTTATGGACTTAGTGATGTCTGTCCATACACTCTCTTTAACCTCAGCCAAAGTCTTTTCTGCCACTGTTTTCTTTCGGAGCTGCTGTAGCTCCTGCTTGAGTTGCTCTGTCACCTGTTTTTCCTTGGAGAGGTTGTTCTGAAAGGAAGATTTGAGTTCCTGAAGGTTCTCAATCTCCTTTTTTAGGTTGTTGATCTATGTTTCCTGCAGGTTCATTTTTTCCATGGACTTAGCCAGGTCGGCTGTCTTCTCCTGGGATGTCAATGGAGTTGCGGATGGGACTTGTGTCACTGATGCTGTGCTCACTACTGAAATTGGAATAGAACTCAAGATAATGACTTCCATTGGCTTTAGTTTGTCTTTCTCTTTTAATAGTTTCTCCATCTCAACTTCCATTTCTTTAAGCTGTGCATTCTTCTCCATGAGCAACTTGAGCATTTCATCTTTCTCTCCTTCTTTCTCTGCTATCTCCTTCGCCTACGAATCCTCTGTGGGTGGGAGTTTTAGTTGTTTCCTCAAGGAGGCTATGTCAACATTCTTCTTTTTTATCATTTCCTCAGTTGCTTTCACGTTTGAAGGATCATAACCGATCTTGAGGACCAGCTCCTCCAAAGTCTTGATCCTATTGTCCTTTGCAAAGGACGATATATTCTCCAGCTTGAGTTGTGTTTGAACATTGTTCAGAGACACCTGCAATTTGGAAGTGGAAGTGGAGGCATGCACCAATGTATAGAAAACCATTTACCCTGTCTGCTTGTGCAGATCCATCTGATTGGCCGGATGCACGTCCTTCGTATGGAATTCGAAGGTGGCCCTTTTATAGTCAGTGATCACCTTGGGATCTGGTACCTGTGCCTGGAGGAATTCCATATGCATTCTTCCCTTCTCGGTGTCGAATGTCGACAACAACCTATGTTGCATAGTCGATGTCTTCTTCCAGAACTGGGCGCAAGTACTGCTGGTCAGGGTCTGGCTCCTTTTCTTGATCAGCTCATATTATTCAAAAATGCTCAACTTGGGTCCTACCTTGCCTCGCTGAGTGTTAAATGGAGAGTCTGTGGACTTCTTCAGCAATGCTGGGGTAATGACCTTATGGAGGCTCGAACCAAAGGGTGGAATACCAACTTTAGTCACTGTAGTCGACGGGGCTTCTTTTTCCCCAGTCGAGCCAGGAGCTGCAACAGTCTTAGGCCTCTTGGTATGCAACTAGAATTCCTCGGAAGATGGCTCAGTGATAGGTGGAGATAAATCTTGCCTCAGCCTTTTTTTTTTTTGGGACCTGTGGCGTGGTCATTTGTGACACAGTGGCCGGGGGATCGTGTTGCTCTACTTTGACCAATGTATTAGGCTCCCACACTGTCTGATTTGCAAATGTTTCCACTTCAGGCCTAGCTTCATGAACATATGGGATGTTCTTGTTCTTCACCCTCATCTCTGAGATGATCCTACATGGATCATAATGCCATGGGAAGCTCATAAAAAACATCATTTCCCTCGGCATCCTGTCTTCTTCTTCCCCAGCACCACGATTGTTGCAGATGACGGAGCTAATCTACCCCTTGATTCTAAGCTGCTACTTTTTCTTCAGCGACACAAAAAGGATATCATCGGAGTTTATAATCTACCTTATATATTCCAATGCAAAAATTCTGACAGGAAGGTACTTGGGAAGCTTATACGGTGCCAACTCGCACCCGTATACTCTAATCTCGGTGTAATATTGATACAAGTACAAATCCCCGGTCTTTGTGTTGTCCAAGAGATGAAGGATACTCTGAACTTCATCGTTTATCCGAGGCTCGGTCCTGCCGCCTAGCATACTTACCATAGGGTGGTAGAATTGGTCGATGAACTCCTTGAAACTGAAATCAGTGGAGTTTTGCTTGAGCAAGGAGGTCCATGCTATGATTGCTTGAGGTCTACCATCTCCATCCATCTTCTGCATGGAAAATCCAAATTTATCCACTTGGAATAAGACGAACAAGTATGCTAGTATCGATGAGTATCTAAACATGCCTTCCGTGCCGAAATTCAAGAACTGTTCGTGAATATTGTTTGCCAAGAATGTGCTGAAGTCAAACTGGGTGGTGGGATTTTCATCGGTAGAGAAGATGGATAGAAAACCCAGAATGGGTTCATCTACCCACTGATAAGAATAGTATACTAACAAAGCACAAAGGGATGAGATGACCTGGTTTCCCTTAGTTGAGAACATGGAAGACGAATAAGGAGGATTTGTGGAGGGAAATTGAGCGGATGGGGGAAGGAAGAGCTCGAATATTTGAGCTCTTTGGGGGAAGGTCATTTTCTGGTATAATTCTGTGAGAATTTCCAGGTTGAAAGGAGACACAGAGTCGGCTAAGGGGATTTGTATCATCTACTCTATGGATTCATGCATGATGAGGAATAGGATCTCTCCAGACGAGGAGATGATGGCTCTTTGTTCGGGAATATAGTGGGTTTGACACTTGAGAGAGAACTCGGGAAAATGGTGGATCTGAGGGAAGAGGTAGAGGGGTAAATTGGACTCCCAGAGTCCAATTTCATTACTCTGGTCCAGGAAAACTTCCCTGAGCCACGACTGAAGGTATGAGAAATCAAAATCGCATTTTGTATCTATGATTAATCGGTCTTTGTCGACTAGTGGGATCTTGTCCAGGTCGACAGGAGGCGGGAGAAACAGGTTCTCCTCTCCTTCTTCTTGTTTGGGCTTTGGCGCCATTTCTGCAACAATACCTGCAATAAAACACAACATTAGTGGGGGTGACTGACTGTGGATGAGGGCAACGGACTTTAACGGAGGCGTAAGTGGTGAATTTCTCTGGTGCGATGGGTGAATAGCGAAAGTAAGGAGAATAACGGTAGTTTTAAGTAAACAGGGGTCGATTGGGCGCGAGAGATAGGTCATCTGGATAACAGATAGGTTATCCAATAATAAATGGCCAATGGATCATTTTTAGGGTGAGATGGTAGGTGACGGTGGCTGAGGGATATGGATGGGTGATGTGGCGGCTATCGATTGGAGGTAAAATTCATAGTAAGGGGCTTTCCACAAGTGAACGGGGGGGGAGGACTGACAATAGTTATAGGACATGACCATTTCGGGAAAGGTGGAAGGTGACGTCCAGAGGTGATGGAGGTCTGTCAGATAGTAGGGGATGACGGGATTCGAGGCCATTAGATCGCTGCCACGTATAGAAAGGAACCCGCCAGAGGAAAAAAACATTCTAGACCCCCCCCCTCAGTTAAAGGCAGATCAGTCGGGGGGGTCCGAAATACA
>SNQJ01S0271779.1:0-11655 GCA_010110895.2 Picea sitchensis | reverse complement strand
ACTTCAGGAAGAAGTATCTGTCGGAAAAATATTTCGATGAAAAGACTAAAGAATTCTATGAACTTAAATTGGGGAAACTCACCATAGAGGAATATGTCAACAGATTCCTCGAGTTGCTAAGGTATGTACCCTACATAAAAGAAGAAAAGGAAAAGGTGCAACGATTCATCAGTGGACTACCTAAGGACTATCATAACAAGATTGAATTTGATGAAACAAAGACCCTAGAAGATACTATCTGAAAGGCCAGATATTGTTATGAACAACTTGGGCATCGGATAGGACCTCGCGAAGGCTAGAAGCAAAAGAATAGTTTGGGATTCCAGAAAAAAGGGTTTAAATCCCCAATATTTAAGGACTATAGAAAGAACTCAAGGATGAGCTTCCTAGCCCGAAGTGTACACCAACAGAACTTTCCCTCCTTGAGTAGAAATAAACTTTCGGGATCTGCCCCAGTAAATATTGATAACCTGAAGAGAGAACCTTTGAAGTGTTGGGGTTGTGGAGAAGAACATCTACTGAGGGATTGCCCACATCGACAACAGAACAACTGAATAATTTACAACATTCAAGAAGCTACCATCATCAATGATGTGGCCAGGAGTGTGCTGCAAATTTATGCAGCCTTGGATAATAACCAAGCTGACCACCATGCTTCAGTGGTGGAAATCGAAGGTATGATCACCAACCATCTAGTGTCTATTCTGATTGACCCTGGTTCAAATTTGAGTTATATAGCCCCTAAGGTTGTTGATAAATGTAAACTATAGCCACATAAAAATGCCAATCCATGGTTGGTACAGTTAGCCACTGACACCAAAAGAAGGGTAGCAGAGGTCATACCAGCCTGCCAATTCATTATGGGAGAATTCCCCACCCAAGAAACCCTTAACGTATTACCCCTGGGATAGTATGATCTGTTGATTGGTATGGAATGGATAGCCACCCATAAGGCCAAACTGGGCTGTTACCATAAAACCTTGGAATGTGTAAGTGAAGAAGGAAGGAGGATAACCCTTCAAGGGATCCAAAAACCTGTCTCAGTGAGAAAAATATCAACTCTTCAAATGAGAAAGTATTGCAGAAAAGGATGTCCACTATATGTAATATAGGTGTTGAAAAAAATTGAAGGTGACAAACCAAGCCTCGAAGACCACCCCACGCTGAGAGAATACATAGATGTATTTCGGAAGAGGTACTGGGTCTACCTCCGAGAAGGGACATCGACTTCTCAATAGAACTTGCACCAGGAGTGGTGCCAGTGTCTAGGACACCCTACAAGATGAGCACACATGAGCTAGTTGAACTTAAATTACAACTGAAAGAAATGATGGACAGAGGCTATATCCAGCCCAACGTGTCTCCATGGGGAGCACTAGTCCTGTTTTTGAAAAAGAAAGATGGTACCCTCCGAATGTGTATAGATTATAGACAACTCAATAAGGTAACCATAAAGAACAAGTACCCCTTACCTAGGATCAATGACTTGTTTGATCAATTGGGAGGTGCCTCTATATTATCGAAGATTGACTTGAGATGTGGATACCATCAAGTCTAAATCAAGGGCAAAGACATCCCCAAAACTACCTTCAGGATGAGATATGGTCACTATGAGTTTGTGGTAGTACCATTCGGATTGACCAATGCCCCTGCCACTTTTATGTGCTTGATGAACAGTGTGCTCAGCAAATTCCTAGATAAATTTGTTGTTGTTTTTATTGATGACATATTAATTTACTCCAAGAATAGAGAGGAACATGAGGAACACCTTAGGCTTGTGCTTCAAGTGCTAAGAGAACATCATCTCTATGCCAAATTTAGCAAGTGTGACTTCTTCCAGAAGCAAATACATTACTTGGGCCATGTCCTATCCGAAGAAGGGGTAGCAATAGACCCCGATAAGATCAAGTCTATCATGGAATGGCCTACCCCGAAGGACATTTCAGATATCATATCCTTTATGGGCTTGGTAGGATACTATAGAAGATTTATAAAAGGATTCTCCAAGATTGGGTGTCCAATCACTACCCTCCAGAAGAAGGGGACAAAATTCACATGGACACAAAAATGTGAAGAAAGATTTCAAACCCTGAAACATCTATTGACCCACGCACCCGTACTAAATATTGTCGATTCCAAAGATGACTTCCTTGTGTGCACAGATGCCTATAAGGAAGGGCTTGGAGGATTCCTTATGCAAGGAGGAAGTGTGGTCTGCTATGAATCCCAAAAATTGAATGAGCACAAAGTCAACTATGTGACCCATGATCTAGAGCTGGCCACCATAGTGCACGCCTTGAAAATGTGGAGGCATTACCTCCTGGGAAGAAAATTTGTACTTATGATAGACCACTGTGGATTGCGATATCTATTTGACCAACCAAATCTCAATGCCATACAAGCTAGGTAGATGGTGTTACACATCAACATTACTCGCTTTGATAAGTGTCGCAAGTGTCACATGTTGCTCACAAGTGTCGCAAGTGTCGCATGTTGCTCACAAGTGTCACAAGTGTCAAGAAAAGAATACTACCATGATGATGACACTAAGGAGACACTTAAAATGCCTCAAAAACCTGATTTGAAGGGAGAGGAATGGCTAACTAAAGATAAGAACCTCTTTCCACCTGAAAGAAGCATTCAATCTAAGGTTTTAGGAGAGAGTGCTCCCCTATATCACCCTTAGGAGTGTTGGCGCTCCCCTATAAGGTGATAGGGAGCGTTATAACACCAAAAATCCCTTCTGAAGGAGTGCTATGGATATTTAGAGCACTGGCACCCCCCTTAAGTCTACTAGGGAGTGCTATAGCACNTTTTGAGGGAGCGCTGTCTAATCTGGGAAGCAGTTGATCTGTTGAGGAGAATAAGGGGAATATATTTCAATCTTGGAAGGCAGTTGCATTCGAATTCTTGGTTCAACCATGATCTTAGGAGAAGATCCTTGATCTAAGGAGGGAATTCCTCAACTTACCCTAAATATACCTCAAGAGGTTAGGCCTCTCTGAACCTATATAAGAAGGCTCTATGATGGTGGAAAGAGGAGGAAGAATTGGAAGCATGAAACCTATGATATCATAAGAAACATACAGTGAACTGGAGGAAAGTAATCAGTAAAGTTGTTGTCATCCGGATCATGGATCTTTTGAGAAAGGGTTAGATAAAGGGGACTTGACGAAGCTATCGCATTCACATCTACGGTTGTAAACTACTTCTGTCATTGTTCTCATTAATATGACACGCTTGGCCTGTTTCTTTCTAGTTTGTGTTTAATATCACATGAACTTGTCTATGATAGATAGATCTATTTCAAGATAATATCAATAGAGTAGGAAGTGGGTGTACTATTGTTTGTCTCCAGGGCTCATCGAGGAGTGAAATATTGGAGCTCAACTCGGAGCGTGCAAGGACAAACGCCGATAAAAGGTACTTATTTTCTCCTTCCTCCTCATGCATTAGTTTGTATAGATCTGAAAGGAAGTCAGTGCCCATGTTAAGCGTCTTCTGTCTTAAGAGTTAAGAGTCTAGCTCTCAAGAGGAGATCTACCTGTCCACAGGGAGATTTTCCTTCAACAGAAACTGGCGACTCCACTGGGGAGTATCGAATCAAAATTTTTTGGTTTTGATTTCTCCTCATAGACCTTGTCTTACCCTTTGATTATTTTCATACCTGGTTCACCCCTTTTTGATTGATTTCATGAGCTGATTGACTCCTTACCCCATCACACTCAGCTTGAATGCCAAAATTCAACTAAAATTTTGGATTTTTGGACATTTTCATGAGATTTTTAAGCCTGGCGCCCCTATGGCTGTGTTGACAGAGCACCAGTGCTCCCTGGGTATGTTAGACAGAGCGCTATAACGCTTGTTTCCCTTTACACCAGAGCTCCAGCCCTCTTTTGGCAAATAACCTTTCCAAAATTGCTTTTGTAGTGTCTAGTCTCTGTGTTTCACTTGCCGAGCCTTCCTGTGAGTCAATGCTTCTTCCCACTCAACTTCGACATCCTTCCTTCTAAGGAACAAATACCTTGTTGTTTGGATTTTGTAGCCTTCTTTATTTTTGAGTTTTTCTGCTGTTGGGAGTTTGAAACCAATGCACTATTTTTCTCTAATTTTTGACTAAGCAAGAAACTCTGGTGAAGGACATTAGAAGTCTATGAATCTCTTCATTTGGATTTTGTTAAGGTCATTGTTCTTCGATATGTCTTTTGTGTGAAATTCTTGGTTTTCTTTGTTTCTTTTTTTGCTTCTTGTTTTCGACCACAACAAGAGGGTGTATTGTTTGTACGCAACCTGCTTATACTTGTCTGAGTTTCCTTGGTCCAAAAAGATTAATTAGCAGGAGAAGTGTTGTTTTGAATTAATCATTATTCGCACACAAACAATAAAGAGACATCTTCATGATTGATTTGCATATTAGAAGACATTTCCAAAATTTTTAGCACCACATTGGATTTGATTGAGAAAATTTGTTTGAGGACATTCCTTATTAGTGCTTGTTAGTGAAAAGAACTCTCTTTCTATCCCTTAAATATATATTCATCGAAAAGAAATGAATGCTTATTATATTTGATGCATTTTTGGGGGACTGAGTCATCATTCCATCGGTTTCACTTCCATGCACCCCTTTTGAGTAAAGAACAACTATAAAATGAACGCTAATTAAAACATATCTAGAACATTTTCTTTTCTAGGATCCTCCACCAACAATAGACTAGGATTAGTACTTTGGATTAGGTTGTGAGCATAACTCTCCCAAGTTTCCAAAACAAAAATTAGCATCCTGAGCTAGGGAGAGTCAAATCCAATTGTCGTATAAGTCTGCCTGGGATCCCCCTCTCACACAGGGGTTATGCATGAGGTCGCACTCGGGAAAGCTACGGAGATTATCCCTCTGTGGTTTGGTTGATTGTAGTAGTCAGATCATATTATGGGGATCGCTTAAAGGTATATCCACAATGTTGAGTGGAAGCCTTTCAACTTGATTTCAGGCTAGATACCCTGCTTGTACGTTCGAACTCGACTATCGAATGTACCCGCCCAGGGGCTGACTGCGAATTGGTAACCTTAGTGGCCATAATATTTAGGGTCTTACATAAGGTGACAGTGAAGGGAAGTCTCACTGTACCTGGAGTAGACATTGGTCAAACTCACTCGGAATCCTTGAAGGGTAAATCCACAATTACTGCGTGGAATCTTGCACCAAGGTGAAAGTCCGTTAAGCAGGTCGCCATTGTAACTGTTCCACCATATCCCCACCCCTTCTTGACTTGATCACGCGACGCTGGATTTCATCACCAACTAGTACGGTCATCGAGAGAAGATCCTATTTTCTTGGTTGTGATTCCTAGATTCTATTAGTGTATGCTGCTTTTTTTGGTAGTTGGCCATAGATTTTTTTCGCTGACTCTTTTTCGCCAACATTGACCCTCCACGCCATTCACGGAGGCTACAGGGACTTCCTCCAAAAAATATGGAAGAGAATACCCCTTTACCCCCTCATTCTATGGAGGAATATCCTCAATAGAGTAAGTTTCACGACACTATAACCTCCCAAGAAGAAGTTCCCACCTCTTTAGAGAATTTTCGAATTGTTTCAGAGTCTAAGGAGGCTTTTCGAATTCTGGAGGGATATGAGAGACATGTTCTCCAACTGAATTCAGCTGGTGAATTTGTCATCGTCAATCCTTCTGACATTCCGACTGGGCCTCATTCAAACCCTTTAGTCGATGACCCCTTTTGGACCACAGACATTGTTCGAAGCCCACCGCGCATGGTGTGAGATCTTTATGGAACGGGAATAGGTGCCGACACACCTATCACCTACACCATACCTTTAAACCATTTTATTGGTACTACCATTTTTTCAGCCACACCATACATTGGTCCAAACACATCGTCCGTTGGCCCAAGGTCCACTTTTTCTCTCTAGATGACCCATTCTACAATGGTCCCTCACGTGCCGACTATTCCCGTTGGTAATGCGGTGGTTAGACAAGCTGCAATTGGCACACCAATAACACCTAGACCTTTGTCATCACTCCCTTTTGGGTATAGAGCACTGAATTCTTCTGTTGTCATTACTACCCAAGTTATGCCTGGAAGTTCTACACCTATACAACAACCCGGAGGGACCGGTCTTGGTAGATTTAACCCATTAAGCAACACCGGTCAGTTGTCTACGTATGGTTCTCAAATTCTAGGAACTCTACCTCAAGCTGGGGGGCATCCTCCCACCGGAGGACAACTTCCATTTGGAGGGCACCCTCATGCTGGGGGGAAACCTCAATCCAAAGCCTACCATCAACCATATGGACAAAATGTGTCTCCCACACCCAACCCGTGGAATATCCCTTTTCAAGGAAACCCACAATTCTTGGGGGGACGCAATCCTCAAGCTCCACAACAACCTCTTCCCCCTCAAGGGACTCATCTATATCCTCCTTATAGAAAAACCCCAAATCCGGCTTATAATCCTCAAAACCCATCCGGTTATCCTCTGCTCGCACATGTTTCTCAAAACACCTCAAATCTTGTGTACCCTGGTCAACACCAACCTTATATAAGAGGGCCCACTGGTTACAATTATCCACATAACCCAGTGTATGGTCCTACTGGTGTTCCTATGCCACACCAATATTACCCACAGGTTAACCGACAACTACCTTTCCTAGCAACTCTGGACCTCCCAGACTTGTCTCGGTTAACGAATGATCCTATTTTTCATTCTTCGGTTTGGCCAGCTATTCCAGCTAAACTTCCTTCTAATATTCCAAAATTCGACGGAAAGTACGGACAAGACCCAAACAACCATGTGATGACTTTCCATCTATGGTGTTCATCCAACTCCCTCATGGAAAATTCTATACGTTTGCGTCTTTTCCAACGAATGCTTACGGGTTTTGCAGCAAAATGGTATATTGAATTACCACATGCTTCTTTTCACGATTTCAACTCCCTTGCCATGTCCTTCCTCACACACTTCCAACTACCCATTCGATAGAAGACAGGTACCGAACTATTGACCTCCTTTCGTCAGACAACCTCCATACATATCTTTGATCATATTCATGAATGGCGATGATGACGAAGGCTAATCAAAGTGGTCATTCCTGACCAATTATTATCGGAATGGTTCACCAAATTTTTGTTACCCTAGATCGCTCGTGATGTTTCTATGGGTGGTGTAGTCACCGAGGAAGAAGCTATTGCTCGAGCTCAGTACTTAGATTTGGTTTATTCGCAATCTAGTACTCTGTACGAGTTGATACCAAATGCTACCCATGCCACTAATTATCCATCCAAACCATCGTCTACCTCTCATGCGGATGGAGTTATTGGCTTCGTCAAAACCCAATCTACTTCCCAGTCGACTGGAACAACCCAGCGGTCTGTTTCAACATTTGCTCCCAATTCGACTGCACCCTCTTCTACCTCCCCTCAAACTCAAGTCTCTGAGGTGAATGCGGTCCAATTGACCCCTTCACAACAATATGGAGGCAAGAAGAAAGAAAGAAATAAACCAAAGAAAAACAACAACAATGAACAACAAAAAAATCAACCTCAAACCCCTGCCACTGGAAAATAACCACAACGGAAACCGAAATTCCCATGTATCATTTGTGGTGATGATCACTACACCCGAGACTATCCACATCATGATGAAGTGTCCAAACTTTTTAAGGGAAATTCACAACCTGTTGTGCTTACTCATCCTTTTCCACAGCAACAATCTTTGGTTGCTCAAACCCCCACTCCAAGGGGCAGTTCCAACCAACCCCATGATGAGGTATCGAAAAGTGCCCACATTTACATGTTTAACGGGATTAATCTAACCACTCGCACTGCGACATATGACACACTGACTAAACCTGATAATCCAAAGACTACTAGTGGTTCCTTACCGGATCCATTACCATCTTCCGTTAGTCCTCCGTCTACTAGCCCTCCGTTCAAACCACTCCAGATCGAGAAACCTTCGTTTGACTCCATCTTATGCCCTCCCAAGAGAACTATCCAGAAATCTACCTTTAATCCTAGTTCGCGGGCTGCCCAATACTACAACATCGTTGAAGATTTGGCTCAAGCACTATGTGTTATGTCTGGTCTGGAAGTTCTACAACACTGTCCCAGCCAATGTAGAATTCTCTTAGCTGCCATCAACTCTTTCGATCCTGAGTCATCTAATATCCTCACGTTTAATCTAGATGATCATCAACCTCAACTCTCCCACCAACTAGCTTTTTAGATCAATGTTGTTGTTCACAATCAACAAATCCACCGAACTATCCTGGATGAGGGAGCCTCTACTTGTGTCATGTCTTTATCTTGTTGGAAAGGATTAAAATCACCTGACCTTAACCAATCCCCTATGATGTTACGCGCTTTCGATGGGTGAGGTTTTCATCCTCACGGACTTTTACAATCCTTAGCCGTTCAGTTAGGTGCAAAAACTATTACTGTTGATGTCGAGGTGGTCGACGCCCCCCTCGATTACAACCTACTACTTGGAAGAAGTTGGTTCTATGCTACGACTGTCATTGCCTCATCGGTGTTTTGATGTGTATAATTCCTCCATCAGGGAAAAATTGTCACTATCAATCAACTAGATTTCTGTACACCCGACGCTTGTGCCCCTGTCACCAACAAAATTCCTTTTTTGGGAGACCACCCAATCACGTATGAAAACATTGGTGTTGGCTTGTTAAAATATTCTAGCCTCATGGGTACCTTCCCTACACCACTTCCACCCACCACACATCATATTTCCACCGTCAATATGATTTCGACTATGGCTTATCAATCTTTGGAATCATCTGATCCTTGGATTGTACCTAGTCCTTTGGAATTCGATGTGCTCAGTGACACCATGCCACTTAGTCCAGCCAAGGCCACATACGTAGCTATTCAATCTACCTCTCCCTCCCTGGAGAACCCCCAACTATTGGCACCTGATGCCTACTCGATGTCGTCATGGTTGGGTTCCCTATCGTCCGCAATCGACTACATTTTCCAAATTTTCCCTTCCAACGAATCTATCATGGAGATGATTAGTATGGACGATGTACCTTGGGATGATAACCATCATCGATCCTCTTTTCTTCCACCTCTGGAAGAAATTCACAAAGACATACACTCTGTCTTCCCTCCTGATGTTACCGATTCTCCACAATCTCCCATCCTCACACAAGATACTCTTTCTGAGGGGAATATGGGTAATATCTCTACTACGATCATTATTGATATTTCGATCAAAGAGGGAATTGTGGAAAACATTAACCTTGGTGCTAATTGCACACCCGAAGAAGTGGTATCTTACACTGCTCTGTTTAGAGAATTCCATGATGTCTTCACTTGGAGCTACAAAGAAATGCCAGGAATCGACCCCTCAATTGTTGTGCATGAAATCAAGACTTACCCAGGCATGAAACCTGTTTGACAGAAACTCCGCCCGGTTCATCCCAAGAAAATCGCGGCTATAAAGGCAGAAGTCGAGAAACTTTTAAAATCTGGCTTTATCTATCACGTCCCTTTGACAGAATGGGTCTCCAACCTTGTTCCGGTTGCCAAAAAACAAGGGACCATCCGTGTCTATGTTGACTATCGGGATCTCAATAAGGCTTGTCCAAAGGACAACTACCCTACACCCTTCATCGACCAGATCATTGATAATTGCGTTGGGAGCGTAATCTTCTCTTTCATGGATGGTTTTTTCGGGTATAATCAGATTGAAATTTTACCTGCTGATCAACATAAGACAACCTTTATCTGCCCATGGGGAACTTTCACCTATCGGAAGCCACCCTTTGGTCTCAAAAATGCTGGTGCTACTTTCCAGCGGGCCATGTCATACACTTTCCATGATATCAAGCATATTGCAGAACCTTACCTCGATGACTCACCTGCCCACTCATCAAATCGATTAGATCACGTTGATCACTTAAAGGCTATTTTTCTTCGATGTCGGTTTTATCATATCCTCTTGAACCCACATAAGTGTATTTTTGCTATCGAATCCAGTCGACTCCTTGGTTTTGTTGTCTCCAAAGATGGGATTCAGGTGGATCCCTTAAAGATTAAGGCTATTCTGGCCTTACCCCCACCTACTAATTTGACCCAACTCCAAAGTTTGCAAGGAAAAGCAAACTTCCTTCGCCATTTCATTTGTAACTACGTTGAGATAACTAAAGGATTCATGCGATTGTTGTGGAAAAAACCCCCTTTCATCTAGGATGACATCGCTCAGCGGTCGTTTGATGCTCTCAAGCATGCCTTGACCCACGCACCTTTGTTGCACCCTTCCAAGTATACAAAGGACTACATCCTTTACTTAGCTTCCTCTATTTCCACTATTGCAATGGTGTTAGTTCAGGAGGACCCCAACGGTGAGGAACATGTGATCTATTACCTGAGCAAGAGTCTATCTGGACCCGAACTCCGATATTCACATGTAGAGAAACTGGCTTTGGAAGGCGTTATTGTTGTCCAAATATTTTTCCATTACATCCTACTACGCACCACCACTGTGATTGCGGACTCAAACCCCATGTACCACGTATTGACATGTCAAGTGCTTGGGATAAAATACTCTAAATGGATCGTCATCCTTCAGGAATTCGATCTTGCATTTGCGAAGTCCAAAGCCAAAAAGTCCCCGATGTTTGCAGAGCTCATCTGCGATCTCCCCCATGCTGATGAAGACATCGAACCTAGAGATTCTCTCCCTGATGAAACTCTTTTCCTCATCATCACCTCTAATCCTTGGTACGGATACATCCTCCTTTACCTCCAAACCCAACACTTTCAGCCTAACACTTCTCGTGAAGAGCGTCGACGTATTCGTCACCATTCTTGTCGTTATCTTATCGTCGGCGACACCTTGTATCGCCGTGGTATTGACACTATCCTTCGACGATGTATGATTCATGCAGAGGCTGAACACATTCTGAATGATTGTCACCTTGGAGCCTGTGGCAGTCACCTTTTTGGGATGGCCATAGCCCAAAAAATTCTACGTTCCAGCTATTTTTGGCCCTCGATTTTCAAATATTGTATTGAGGCAGTCAAAAAATGCCCACCCTGCCAAGTTTTTAACAACAAGGCACATACCCACCCTACTATGTTGCACCCCATTATCGCCATCGACCCCTTCGCCAAATGGGGTATCGATTTCATACAATGTAATCCTACCTCAACCGGGGGGCACGGTTATATAATCGTCGTCGTCGACTACTTTACAAAATGTGTTGAGGCTATGCCTACCTTTTTGAACGATGGTCGTACCACAGCTCTGTTTGTTTTTAACCACATCATAACTCATTTTGGTGTACCACGCACCATTGTAACTGATCATGGTGCACACTTTAAGAACCATATGATGAGTGAATTTCATGCCAAGTTGGGTTTTCGCCATGAAAACTCATCCCCATACTATCCTCAGGCCAATGGACAAGTTGAAGCCATCAACAAGGTCCTCAAAACCATGATTCAATGCATGGTAGGAGAAAATAAGACATCCTGGCATCTACAACTTTTTTTCTCTCTCTGGGCTTACCGTACTTCCGTGAAAACCACAACTGGGTTCACTCCTTTCCAGTTAGTGTATGGCATCGAAGTTGTTTTACCAATCGAGTGTGAGATTCCATCTCTGAAACTTAA
>SNQJ01S0271777.1:0-11655 GCA_010110895.2 Picea sitchensis | reverse complement strand
TACAAGTTAGAATTGATATCATTGAAACGCTTGAACCTTATCCTTAGTGCAACGATTTTATCCTTAGTAAACATAACGCTATGGTTACCTTATTGTAAGGCTGGTACAACTTTGTTCTTGATAAACCTAATTGTGGTTCGCTTAAACACCGTTAAACTTGGGTGTTCATGGTCGGAGTCCTTATCACGCCTCCAAGGGGCTAATTTGTCTCCTTCTGTTTATCGTAAATTTGATAGTATTCACCGGATGCTTTGGTCGCTTGTTTCCCGGGTGGATGTAGACACCTCCATGTTCCTTCGAATAGTCGCCAGCCCCGACCTTTAAAATGGTTAAAGACGCATGGGAACCTAGGCTTGAGCACTGGTTATGTGTCTTGGAGGTCCTAACTTTGCGGGATAGGACGAGCGGAGGTCGTCAGAAATATTAGTCGCTTTACTTGTCGCTAAATGTTGTTTTGTGTAACTTGCGCCCGCGGGTCCTACATTGTTGTGGTTTTGTGCTCGGTCGCGGTGCCTTTAGTCTTCTTGTGATGAACATCGGTTGCGCCTTGTCGGTTGTCCATGCTGTACGCTATGTGCGTGTTACCCTTCACGCCAGCACACACCTTAAACTAAAAAAATTTGCACTGGCACGACGGTTATTGTCGTGAACGAGGGCGGTTCGTTACAGCAGAATATCAGAGCTGGTCTTCGAATTCGCCGTAATTTGGATCTACTGGTTTCATGGATAAAGATATTGGCTGATTACTCGTCGCTGATTGAGCGTTTGTCTGCGCAGTGTAATCATGGTTAGAGGACGCCGCTGGAGGCGTATCTACAAGTTGGGGAGGAGTCGCGACGCCCAAAGAAGATCCACTGAGGGTCTAACCCCGGAGGCTTAGTAGGTCCTGACAGAGCAGATCGCAGCGGGTCATGTTGTGGGGATGATGATCTTCCAGCCAAGACCGTCAGTATTATTGGCGATTTACCGCTAACCGGTGAAGGTGAAATTTCCAGTTCCTTTGCGCCCGATGGTCACGAGGTACGGTTGGAGAATATGGCGATGCGAATCGCACTTCGCGACTATACCTCAAACACGAAGGTCCACATGGCAGTATTCAACCGAAGGGGAGTGCTCTTATATGGATGAAGATGCTCTTACCTCAACTAAACAATGGCCTTCAAAGACATTTCATGTGAGTTGTTCGAGGAACGTTTCTAAGAGAGCTATTTGTCTGAGGAATTCATTGAACACCAACTAAATGAGTTCAATGACTTACAACAAGGTGGTCATACAATGCCAGATTATGAGACCAAATTATGGAGCTACTTTGGTATGATCCACATATGAACACCGAGAAGCCTAAGGTCAATGTGTTCGTGATTTGGCCTTAACGAAGCCCTCGCGCGAAAAGGTTAGACTCGATGCCTCAAACCTTGCACCACGCCGTCCAAAAGGCTCCCCGCAGCGTAGAGGAGCTATCGCTGGGGGTCGCACTGTGATCTCTAGCGACCTCGCCGCAGATTGCAGGTTCATCCGTACCAAGCAGCCATCGACGCCAGCCGGTGACATACGACGTGGATATCGTGGTTTCCGTAGGGATCCACGCTCACTACGCCAACGACCACGTTTCGCCAGTTTTAATATCTTTACCGAGGACCACGCTGAAGAAAGCAATGAAATACGCTCGGCAGCTATTAGCTTTTAGACCCGTCACAGAATGTACTGTGGTTTCAGCCGCGGGTCGTTTTCTACTTCGGGCACCAGACTACCGTCAAGAAGGGGTGTTGGACGCGGTGGGAGGTACACTACCGATCAGATTATGGAGAGGACCAGTATCCTAATCACCGGCCTACTACAAAGGAGATATGGGCAAGGCCCATCGGATTCATGCGCAAAATAATCACGGAGCACCAAATGATCAGTGTTCGAGATCGCATGTGTACTATCGCCCACTGCATCTCTTTAGTGTTTTGATAGACCCGTGTCTCTCATCGAGTTTTATATCCGGCAGCTACCGAAAAGGATTAAGGTAAAGGCGCCGAATGGTGATCGAAGTTTATTTCAGAGAGACGTATTTCGAGCCAAACAGAGGTTCCGGAGGAAAGGTTACCGTCATGCCTAACCCTCGAGAGTTTGTCACGAAAAGTCAACTTATAATGGCCACCATCTTAGGGGATCTTATGATCAGTGGATCGACATGGATTGGTCGAATGCGATGAGGCTTGGTTACTCAACTCCGTAGCATCTAAAATGGTTGAGCTTTAGTCGATGATGAAGGACGGAGACATGTGATAGTAGGACGGAACCAGGGAGTCTCCCTGAGGTTTATATCTTCCTTGAAGTTGTGTAAGAGCATGTGTAAGGGATGTAAGCTATATGTGATCCTTTTTTTAAATGAGAAGGGAGTAGTGGTAGGTCTAGAACACCTTCCGTGGTGAAGGAGTTTGCGGACACATTTCCAGAGGAGTTGCCCCGATGCCGCCGGAAAGATAATTATTGAGTTTACTATAGATTCTAAAACCGGGATCAACCGATAGCGAACACCTTATCTACGTCACCCCGGAGTTGCAAGATATGTCGCAAATCAAGGAGTTGGCCGGATCTAGATTGATACGCCCCATGTTGTCACCGTAAGGCACCTGTTATTTTCATTCGAAGAAGGACGGATCGTGGAGGTTTTGTATTGACTACCATCAACTAAAAAAAGGCTACCATCAAGAATCAATACCCCTTACCAAGAATTGACGACTGCTCGGATCAGATGAAGGGTGCGACGGTTCTCCACATCGACGGCGTATCATGGTATCACCGCTACGATCATGAGGATGAGATTCCCAAGACCGAGCTTTTAAGACGAAGATTTGACATTACGTAATTTACTGTTTACCTTTGACCGACAAACGCCTCTGTGGGTATTCAGCGAGCTTGATGAACGGTATGAAAATTAGACAAGTTCGGTCTGGCATATTGATGATATTTTGATCTACTCTGATGATCTAAAGAGGCTGACGGCACTACGCTTATATTACAAAGGTTTACAGTATAATAAATTATAAGGGGAAGCCGTCCAAATGCTCTTTTTATCAATCCGTGATTCACTACTTAGGGCATGTCATCTCCTACGAAGGTATCGCCGTGGATCCAAAATTTCCAAGGTCGAGGCTATTGGCGGAATCACCGCGACCGAAGGAATGTCACGTATGTAGTTTTAAGGGTTTAGCGATACCATCGACGGTTTGGTTTGATGGTTTTCAAGATAGCAGGTCCAACTACCGAAAGGCGTAAGAAACAAGAAGTTTGTGTGGACAGAGAAATGCGTGGAAGAATTTTGGAGGCTTAAAGAGTTGATGACCTCAGTGTTGATACTAAAGGTCCCCGACATGTAGACTTCTTTGGTATGCAATCACAGCGATCCAAGGAAGGTTTAGGTGAGTCTTGATGCAAGACGGACAAATAATATCTTACTCGGCGGAAATTCAGCAGAAGGCATGAGGAACCACGCTACGCAATAAAGGATTTGGAGTTGTTAGCCATCTTATATGCCTTAAAGGTATGGAGACACTACCTTGTTGGATGAAAATTTGAATTAAGGACTGATCATTGTGGATTACAACATTATTTTTACGCAGTTTAATTGAACGCGCCACAACGAAGTTGGTCGGAATTGCTCAGCGAAAATTTTACATTTTCGAGATTACTTACATAAAGGAATGATGAACAAAGTGGCTGATGCGCCCCGAGTCGGAGACCACGCATCTCTTCGGTGATGGCTCTTCAGATGAACCTATGTGAGAAGATTCTCACCATACGGCGGTATGAATGCAGTAAGGCCAAAGAACTGAGGATTTTATTGACAAACACTATGATGGTACCAATGCATTGAGTGGATT
This sequence comes from Picea sitchensis, assembly GCA_010110895.2. Classification (NCBI taxonomy): domain Eukaryota; kingdom Viridiplantae; phylum Streptophyta; class Pinopsida; order Pinales; family Pinaceae; genus Picea; species Picea sitchensis. The sequence goes on along the minus strand of SNQJ01S0271777.1, from coordinate 7,783 downwards.
ACACTTTGACGACCTATGGTTTATTGGGTTTAGAGGTCGGATTTACGCATCGCCAAACGGTTCCGATGAATTGAGGATGTTGATCCCGAGCGAGGCTCATAGAGCAATTACATGGCTCACCGGGAGTCAATGTAAGATGAGCGGACCCAAGCCCCCCTTTCTTCCGGAGGCCTGAAGGCCGACATAGTCAACTTTGTATATAGATGTCTCCGAAATGTCAGGATGTAAAGGCTGAACATAGACACCGCAAGGTTGCTACAACCATTACGCTATTCGAATCGAAATGGGAAGTCATTTCGATGGGATTTTATTGTTGGATTGCCAATCGACCTGCAAAAGAGACACGTAATTGACATTTTTGTAGTAGTAGACACTTCCTCACCAAGAGTGCTCACTTTATTCCTATGCGTATGGCGTATTAGGAACTTGACATAGCTAGATTTTTTTCATCAGTGATATTGTGATGCTACATGGCGTGCCTAAGAAGTTTATATTTGATCGAGGATCGGTGCTTACCGGACGATTTTGGACGAGTCATAGGCTTTGGGAACCCAACTTAATTTTGTAGAATCGCGACTCCAGACCGACGGACGCATGTAAAGCGCGTACAAACCAACCTTGGAAGACATGTTGTGCATGTACGTAATGGACCAACAAAAACGTTGGGAGGAATTCTTACCTCTAGTAGAGATCGCTTACAAAACAAGCACCGTGAGCACCATTAAGACATGCCTTTGAGTTTCTTTATGGGCGACCGTGGTCGATGCCCTGAGTTGGGATCGCCTTGAGGATATAGGGATCCGCGGGGACCTCTCGTGGTTTATCCAAGAGACGTGGAAGAGCAAATGCAAACCATAAGACAGAGGGATAAAGCGAGTTTGGTGATCGACGTAAGAGTTATGCCGACAGTGCATCGAAATGACCGTGAAGGCGCATGTCACGATTGATCTTCTTTGGCGTGGGTAAAACCGCATAAGAGTTCGATCAAGCTCGGAAAGGGAGCTAAACTCTCCTAGGTCTGCTATGGACCTTTCTAGATTGTGGAGAAGAAGGGCTCCGTGGCTCCACCGACTAGCCCTGCCCGATTCTTTGAGGCATATACATGTTTTTCATGCACGCTTTGAGACATTATACATGCATCCTACACACGCGGATTGACATGAGTTCGGTATCGGACGGAGTACTCATGGCTGAGCTGGTCCGCGATTTTAGATCATCGCTGCTCAGCCAGCTAATACATCGAACGGACTGTGCCAAGGTCCGCTGACGCTTATAGTCCCCACTCGGCTACCAATGAGGATGCATGTGATATGCGTCAACAGCTTCCATTTTGTTTGATAGATAGATCATGACACTGCGGATATTTGGTGGGATTTTCCGTACTTTATTTTTGTATTTATACTGAGAAACTTCGATGAAGTTTAGACCAAGAGGGGTGTGTGTAACATCCCGCTATGGCACACATACCAAACTTATGGAGGACAATTTGCCCAAGTGATCCGATTTATATGATGATAAAACTTCTTCTTCATTATGATGCATTGAGTTATAAGGACACGGATGTTTTACTACCTATAGACAGTGTGTCATTTAATTCAGCTTTGAGGTGCGTGGTGTCAAAATCTTTAGGATGTTGGAGGTATTGGTGGAACTCCCTTGGACCCTGACAAAGTTAGGAGTACATTTGAGTTGCTCATTTATGATGATATTGTTTCTACGGATGATATACTACGATTATATGATATGTTGCTGACATGATCCGACATGATGGTTGATGATGGAGGTCAATTATAGCCATTTAACGACCACATTGGCGCGGAGTAGAGGGGCCACACACGAGATTCAGAGAGATTGAGGGAGGTGTGGACAACGTACCGCCATTACTACTCAGCACTCCCGCTACTGCGGGGTCTCTAACCGGTTAACGATTACCTAGTTCGAGGGGATCCATCGATGCCGCGGAGGGCGACCGGCGACAGCCGCCATGATGATTCTAAGGCAATAATGCATGGGCCTTATTACTTAGAGCCCTAAGTCTCCCACAACTTCACCTCGCGGAGTGTTGACCTGTGGGTTTTGTGAGAGTTCACCAACTGCCGAAGTGGCACCTTGGAGCACGGGCGCATCCCGGCGGGCACGCCGCGGCAAGAATTACAAGTCGAAGTGGCACCCCTCGAGCACACATGGTGCGCCCCGGCGGGCGAATCACGCCGACGACCGGCGGCAATCATATGCAGTGGCACCCTTGAGCACGAAAAGGCCCCGGCAAGTAACGTCGCGTCGAGGATGATGATGAGACCGCCAAGACGACCATGAGACCTTAGCAAATGATAATTCTTAAACGACTCCCTTAATTAAATTGTCTCCCTTTTCAAATCTAACCTAGATTAAAACATATCTAAGATAAAATTGACCAGCCCTAAGAAAAGATCCCAAAAACCTAGGGCGTAAACTCACACCCACCTAGGAGTTAATTAAAAACTTCTAAAAAAAGGAAAAAGGGGGTAAAAGTAATGAGAGGGTCAATTTAAGAAAAACCCTTGGTGTTTAATTTTAAGAGGGGAATTAAAAGTACTAAAGAAGGGAGTAACGGGGATTTCAAAAAATATAATAATAATAATATAAATATTTGTTTATTTTGAAAAGAATATTGAGCGCATTTATCCTTTGGGGTTTTAAATAAAAATTTAATATTAATAAATAATGTAAGGAGAGAAAGAAAAGGAAAAATAAAAATAAAAAATAAAATAAATTAAGGAAACTTCTAAAAAATTGGAAAGTAAGAGACATTGGGGAAAAAAAATAAAAGAATCATCATTTGGTACTACTAAATTTCAGAACATCATTTTAGGAAAGAGAATAAAAAGCAAGAGGGGATCTAGGAACCTTAGGAGAAATTTAAGGAGCAATTTTGGGGTGTGGAGGGGAATTTAGATTTTAATTAATAAACATAATTAATTATTGAGAACCCTAGGATGAGTGACACTTGGACTACGGAGATTGACCAAGAGGATTTGTCATTGGCACCACTCAATTAATAACTCGTGAAAGTAGGTGGGTCTCATTTGGATATAAATGAAACGGAAAGGAAGGAAGAAAAGGGGAGGGGAACGTAATAGCGAACGCTATACCGAATTGTGGTTTGACGGATTATCAGGAGGAGTTGGGTGTAAGCTCACTTTGTGGAGTGGTAGCTCACTGCTGAGGATGGAAATGCTGAGACGCTAGTGATTTTTCTTGTTCTTGTGTGGCCCCTTATGCGTTCTGGGGCTATATGGGGAAGCAGAAAATTTCGCTGCTTGGTTGGGAGGTACCGTGAGCCGCCTCCTGCTGCAAGTGGAGCTACATGGAGCTTAATTTTAAATTCGAGATGAACAAAAGGCATGGACTTCTAATGGTAGAATAGAATGCCATTGGATTGTATGATGTAAATTTGTTTGGCCTTGATAAGTATTCTGGATGGAATTTATATAATATTGTTGCGTTTTCCGTTTCCATAGATGGTAGATGGTTAGAGTTAAATTGTTATCATCTGGCTAATTCTAATTAGCATTATTATTATGATCTAGGTCGTTGTCTTCTTTCATTTTATCAATCGGGATTGTGTAAGTTTGTGACTGCATGGGATTGTGTAAATCCTTAATTTATTAATCCTCAGAGTTCCAGCGCCCATAGTTTAAAGGTTGTCTCAACAAAATATATATATGTAAAATCACTGCACCTTCAGTTTTTTTTACAACCATCATATAGTCCCTGCACTGCCTGTGTAAATTTTTACGTAAGCAGAATTAAACCTCTCGAAAATATCAATGGTAAATCGTTGAATCCGTTGGGGTTTTTGGTTTTCCTTTATGGTTGTAAATTTGGGGGTGATTTGTTCTTATATTCTGATAAACCTTGTGCTATCTTGCTGGCTGTCACCCCTCGGACTCGCGCCTTAAATCTCTACATGACTTTCTGAAATTTTTTCCCCTTGGCAAGGCGTTTGCCCGAACTCCAAAACTCCTCCGTGGTTGGATTGATACCTTCGCATTGATCTAAGGCCATGTATGTATGCTCGTAAACCGTGTATATAGTGATGCTTTATTAGGCGCCTTCCATCCCTTCCCCGGGCTACAGGACTGCTACGCTTCACCTACCGTGGAGTGGCGATCCGCTTAGTTTACAAGCCTCTCTCTCTCTCTCTCATAATAGACCATTGGGCGCTAAATCCCAGGCGATGCCCCGCCCATTTCTGGCTCTTGTGGGCGCTGCTTCATCCACGTGTCTGCTTCCAAGTTCGCGGCGGCGTTTTTCCTTCACACCACTGAAGTTCATAACCCCCGGGCATGCTTTTTTTTAATTGCGTGAGCTGCTAATTCCTTCAATGGAATCACCGCGGCTACCCTTTTGGGGTCTGTGGTTAAATTGTTTTTATCCTTCTCTACCGGTTATGGCGCCCTCCAACTGCGCGGGTCAGTCCTTAAAACCTGCTATCCGCCTCCTTTGTGTATAGCCAGAAGTTTCCTTAGAGTTTGCCAGCATTTGCTTTAAGTTCGTTGTTTCCTTTAAATTTCCCGATGATACCGTGAGTAAAGCAGTCTAGCATTGGGGAACGCCGCTGCCTTGTCACAACTGTTACTCCATCCTTACGCCTTCCATAAGATGCTAAGTCAAATAAAGGAAACACAACCACATTCTGATAAGCGAATTGTTACTGCCAATCTGGTTTGACTTTGGATGAAGAAGGAATAATTCTATTTCTGATCCGGTCACTAATTCTATTGCTAACTCTATATTACGTTCTTTTTCTATTTCTGTCCCCCACACCTTTATTGAAAATTTTGAAGTAATTTAATTAATTGCTATTTAATGTGGCTACTTTTCATTACCGGCAATGTGTAACTTGCTAATTTTGGGTCCCTTCAAAAATCCTGTTATTTTAATTATGATCAGTTTAAGTATGATTAGTCATGATCAAGTATTTAACCCTTGAGGTCGTAATGACATTTTACCCTGAGGTTATTGTTAGTTCTGATGTTTAAGATTGTGATGTCCTCCTTAAATTAACCTTAGACGTCGTCTTGTGTAAGCTTAGATATTACTATAGGTGCGCCATTGAACCATGAGGTTATACCCTTAGCTCAAGTCGAGATCACACATAAATAGGAGGATATTTATTGCAGCAGGTGAACTAAGTCCTGGCATAAGGGAACAAGTTTCAAGATTAGGTTTTGTTTATAGATGCTAAACTATTGTAATTCTAGTTAGGCTCATTTAACTTTATCAATTGGTCCTTTTAATCATGTCCTTCTTATTTAGGGTGAGTTCTATGGTGACTTTTACCCATTGCCCTTTTTAAAAAACAATATGTGATGGTATCGACGAATATTGGTAAACTGGATGTTACTCAGTATGGTGATACTTGGATCCTTTTAATGTTGTTATTAGATGTGACATTTTAATCATATCTAGAAAGGGCCCTTGTTAAAATACTGTCACTTAAAAAGGGTCATTTAATGATTATAGTTGCTATCTCTTGTCATTGTAATATATGGTTGTTGAATATTCAATATGCTAAAATTTGATGGCTATAGGTAAAGGAATATGTAATTTGGCCCACCGGTCATGAACCATTGGCACCAGAATTGTAATGGTTTCCTGATGTATTCTCATATGATGATAACATTTTTTCTTCAGGTTGGAAAATTGTTATGCACACCAATATCATGATTATTGTTATATAAAAGCAATTTAGTTAAAGGCTCTTTTAATATTTATAGGAATTTGTATTATCTTGTCTTATAAGCCAAATTTGCAAGATTGAGTTAAATGTGATTTCGGCTTTACGCTTCCGGTATTATTGGAATTTTGAAAGGAAATGTAGGGTTCTCGCCATATAATACTTACAAGTTAGAATTGATATCATTGAAACGCTTGAACCTTATCCTTAGTGCAACGATTTTATCCTTAGTAAACATAACGATATGGTTACCTTATTGTAAGGCTGGTACAACTTTGTTCTTGATAAACCTAATTGTGGTTCGCTTAAACACTGTTAAACTTGGGTGTTCGTTGTCAGAGTCCTTATCACGTGCTCTCCATAAGGGGGCGTATTTGTTCTTCTTGTTTATTTGTAATTGATAGTATTCAGCGGGATGCTTGGTCGGTTGGGTCGGTGGGATGTAGACACCTCCATGTTCCTCAGAATAGTCGCCAGCCCTGAGACCTTAAATGGTTAAAGACGATGGGAAACCGGGCTTGAGCGTTGCTTATGTGTCTTGGAGGTCCTAACCTTGCAGGGTAGGACGGGCGAGAGGTCAGTCGTAAATATCAGTCAGGCTTACTTATCGCTAAATGTTTGCATTGTGCAACTTATGCCTGTGGTCCTACATTGTTGTGGTTGCTCGTCGTGTGCCTTTAGTCTTCTTGTGATGAACATCGTGGTTGCGTCTTGTCAGTTGTCCAGGGAGTTGCATAGTTATGTGTGTTGTTACTCCTTCACGCGCGCACACACCTTAAACTAAAAAAAAAAATTGCACCTGTTACCAGAATGGTTGTCGTAACGAGGCGGTTCGTTAATTATGACTTAATAATTTGTTTTCTACCTTAATTATGACTTAATTATGGTTGGTGTAGATAATATGGAACAAAATTTCAATAATCAATAAGAAATCCTTAGTGTTGCATTGATTGTATCATATCTTACCAGCATAGGGAGGTATATTGATGGGATTTTATGGTTACATATGGTGTTCCCCCTATAACTGGTAGACACATAGGGGACTTGTGGAAGCACTTCTGAATTTTATGGATTTTTGAGAAATGGGGGAGGGAGGATGTCACATATATAATATAAAAAATAAAAAATAAAAAATAAAAATAAAAATAATAATAATAATGATACAATATCAACAATAACAATTCGTCCTATGCAAATTCATCATTGTGCAATGTAAATGCTAAATAGTAAAGGGTAAAATACTAAATAGTTCTAAATTAGTAAATTCAAATTTGTAAATGATATAAATATGATTCAAATTCAAATTCATGAATGAAATAAGTTGATTAATAAATCATAAATGGAACAAAAATAGTAAAATATTCATACATTGATTTAAATTCACCATTCCTCATTCTAGAATTTAATTAGTACTAAGCAAAATAGTAGATACTAAAATTATTACTAAGCATCAACATAAATTGTTTTTTTTTAATATCTTGGTTTTTAAATTTTAAATTTTTAAGGGATCCCAAGAGTTCCTTTTGGGGCATGTCTAGATCCCCCTTTTTAAGGAGGACACCCACACATACTCTCTTTGAGGAAATAAAGTAGAACTTGTGAGAGACCACATCCATGTTTATTCTTATTATCAAGAGTCGAGAAGACATTAAAAACATAGGTGGGAACGTATTTAAATATCGATTCCCCAAAACCAAATATAATGAGAAAATAATTGTTCAAGAAAGTGTTTTCTAGCTTCAGCTAAACCAAGACAATTTCCATCAGTAAATTAAGTGAACGTAACTAAATTTAAAACTTGTCTATAAAAAGATACTTGGGGAAAAAACTCCCAAAACATCGTCTTCTCATAATAAAGATGGGAAAAGACTCTCTAAACACCCACGTCTCCCAAAAAAAAAAAAAAGACATGGGCCCCAAGCACCTTGGTCATCACAATTGCTTTCATAACTCATTAGTTTTTACAGCAACTTGTTCCATGAGTGGAATGTGGGCACAATTGCAACCATTACTGGAAACTCGAGGAGGTTATTTATGACTTAATAATTTGTTCTTTACCTT
>SNQJ01S0271776.1:0-11655 GCA_010110895.2 Picea sitchensis | reverse complement strand
ACTCCTTGATCTTCATCCCACTCCCTGCTCCGCATGAATTGAGGTTTACAACCTCTCCTCAGCGTGATAGATCGGTCAAGAGTTAGATGTCCTCTACTTCAATCCTCAATGGCTTTCCATTGAGGATAACACTTTCACTATCAGGATCCCAGTAACCCACCAACATCTCCAACAACCTCACTTGGGCCCTCATTCCTTTGAAGCNCCCCCCCCCCTCTCAGTTGTATTAGTATTTCCAACACTCTACTGCGTAAAACATGAGCAGCCTCGATGCCTGGTGCAACGAAGCCAAACCAATAATACTGGTCAATACAAGCATGATGATATTCAAGCTGAGGATATTTATTGCCCGGATAGGGAGTTGACTTCCCACCTTGGGAATCTTTGACTCCCTACTACACAGTGGGCATCGATATACTCCTTGATCTTCATCCCACTCCCTGCTCCGCATGAATTGAGGTTTACAACCTCTCCTCGGCGTGATAGATCGGTCAAGAGTTAGATGTCCTCTACTTCAATCCTCAATGGCTTTCCATTGAGGATAACACTTTCACTATCAGGATCCCAGTAACCCACCAACATCTCCAACAACCTCACTTGGGCCCTCATTCCTTTGAAGCCCAAAACTTATACAAGCCACATCTTTTTAGAGTCGATTGAGCCACCGGATCTCGATCCACAATTGCATCTACCTCCTCATGCTCTCGCTCCCTCCATTCAAGGACTATCCTGTTGTTGGCGCAGGGGCAGACCCAGGGTTCAACGCTCAAGAGTGCACCAACAAAACCCTAACTACCGACCCTTTCGGCAACACTTGCGAAGCAGATGAAGTCTCACCCAAGGTAGAGGCAGGGGTGGTTGCAGGACTCAGATGTCTGCAACCTTAGCTGGGACACAGATCTATGATTATCTTGCTTACAACGCACTTAGCATCAGTTATTCCTTAATATACATTCATTAATACACTTCGTCGAAAGCACAGAGCATCGCAGTAAATACTTATACTAAGGATGATTCAGTACTTAGCCACGGAAATATAGGTTAGATTCAATAGATCAAGCACTAAGAATCTTATATATCAGATCTAACGTTCATTCATATATCATCAGCACAGAGCATAATTAGATCTACTTAATCACATCAAGCACTTAGCCAAGAAAGAGATAAACACATTAGAGCAAAGCACAAAGCACTATACACATAGTTACCGTGGTTCACCCCCACCCTGGGGCTACGTCCACAAAGTCTTCTTTATATTATCTTGGTCAAGCAGTTATAGCACAGAGCTTCAATGACCCTTACTTCGCACAGGACAGAAGATCTGCACAGCTCGCTAGATCCTTCTTCCTTGCTCTTCAACACAAGACTACACCAAACTGCACTTAGCTTTCCGATCTCATGCACAGATCACTCTAAGATACATCTGATCACACAGATCCAGTTACTAGCACTAAGCTTCCAATTATACATCACATAGATGTACTACATTACTATTACTACTATCTTCCTTCTTCTCTCCTATTTACATTTCCTATTTATAGGTTACAAAATGGGCCTAAACGTACGTAAACCCATGGGCCGACATCCCTTTCACGTTACATCAACCCAAAACCCTAAAATGTACCCAAAAATAGGTCTTGCTTCCTTACTTTCCGCTTCACGTTGCGCTCCTTCCTTGGCAAGTTGTCACAGTCCCAAAAGTGGTCAATTATGACCAAGTATTCTTCAAAACTTGGTCAAGGGCCAATAGGCCCCCAACACTCACCTGTGACTCGTCCCGATTCACTTAGGTCTGACCAATTCCACTTCAAACGCCTTGATCTTGGCTCAAGTAGCTTTGACCTGTTCTAGTGCAACACCCTCTTGTTCAGTAAATTCCTGGATTATTGTGTCATTGAGCGGTCCTTCCAGGCATTGTTCTCCAGTGATGACAACCTGTTCAAGTTCAACTCCCTGGCTTTCAAGTTTGGCAAATAGTTGGCATGCCTTCTCTTGGAGTGGTTGCAGTCTTTGAGAGACTTCCATTACTTTACTTTGCAGCATGTGTACTTGTTGTTGGGCTATGCATTGTTCTGTGAACCTCTTCATTCTTTCGATTGGGGTTGTTGTTCCAGAGTTTATACTTTAAGCCTGTAAAGTATACCGTCAAGGCATTTGTAAAGATAAATATAATTAAAGGATAAGAATCAAAAAGAAGTGTAAAGCAGAATCAGTTTCTCCACTGTCTCTGTCGAGCTTCCTGTTGTTCTTGGATGCTTATATCTCTCTCAATAGCAGCCCATGAACGTTCTAACTCAACCCGGTTGGTTGTTGTTTGTAGGATAGTATTAAATAGGTTTAAAGCAATATTGGTTTGATCTTGAAGACCAGGTTCTATGTTGGGTTGTCTACTATTTGGGATGGTCATGGAGAATAAGATTTTATTTAATTGAAACAATAACAAACCTCCTAAAATCGCGTGCGCGCCCCTGACCTAGCTCTGGTTACGTTAGGTTTTTTGAGTGTGCCGCCATGGCAGCCCAAGGAGGGGAGCCACCGCCCCCTCCTTCCCCCTCCGCCTCCTTTCGACGCCTGGTAGAAGCCTGCAGCAAGAAGTCGACCGTCTCAGAAGCTCTGAGCTTTGTCAAGAAATTGGATGATATACCAGAGATCGACCTTCCTCCTGAATACCCAATGAAAGTCGCCCTATCCCTCTCTGAACGAGGACTCATCGGCCAGTTTATGGGACTCTGTCCCTCAACCAGATCCACAGACAACTGGATACAGTGAAACTGGAGACCTCTAATAACAAATAGTGTGACATGCTACGCGATCGGGTGAGGATACTTTATCTTCGAATTTATCTCCCAGGAGGACAGAGATTTGATTTTCAGAAATGGCCCTTACTTCATGGGCACTCAAGGACTATACCTAAATAGATGGACCCCAAATTTTGACCCTACTTCAGAAGGTCCCAAGGATGTCCCAGTCTGGGTAAGACTCCCCAACCAGTCGATCCACTGCTGGAACCCCTCCTCGCTTCAGGCAATAGGTAATGGTCTTGGGCGCTACATTGACCGAGCAGAACCAAGAGACCAGTATTCTTGTGCACGGATCTGTGTGGAGGTTGATCTGGAGGTAGGTCTACCCGAGGCAATAAAGTTGAAGGTCGGAAACTGGCAACACTTCCAAAATCTGGATTACGAACAACTTTCGTTCAAGTGTAGAGGCTGCCACGAATATGGCCATTTCCAAAGAAACTGCCCAAAAACCCCCCCCTCCACAGAAAAATAAGGGGACAAAGGTTGGCAGCAGGCCCGGAAAGGAAGATCAAAAGCAAGAGGCCAAAGGAATGAGAAGACAGAACCACAGAAAGCCAAATCCTCGGGAACCAAAGAAACGGAGAACAGCTTCAGAATCCTAGCCAAAGAAGCGGAGGAAAGAGAACAAGATCCAAGTAAAGAAGTTCAAGAGGGAGAAAAGGAAGGTCAGAATCCTAAAGACAAGGGGAACCAGCCAACAGAAGAAGAAGGCAAGCAAAATAAATCCCCCAGAAGCAGGAAGGCAGTCAACACATAGAGGAAGGGGAGATATCCATAGGCAGCGACTSAGAYGAAGCAAATGAGGTATGGGCCACCCCAAAGAAAACGGGAAGAGGCCGGAAATCAAAAAACGCTGAGAGGAATCAGGAAGCCTATAAAGATGTGCTCAATGGGTCGCAACCCACCATCAAACAGATGATGACTGTTCGTCACACGCGGAAGTAGGCCAAAGCCTCCCAAGGAGGCCATCCCTCCCCCCAAGGTTTATAATGAATATAACCTCCTGGAACTGTAGGGGAATGGGCAGCAAAAAGAAGGAAGAAGCGCTTAAAGATATAATCAAAACCTCGAAAGCAAGTATCCTACTGCTCCAGGAGACTAAAATGAGCCAACAGGATGTGCTCAAAACCTTGTTGAATGTTTGGAAAGAAAGCCTCGGAATTGCCGGAAACACCAGGGGTGCCTCAGGAGGGCTCTGCACAATGTGGAATGCCTCCAAAATAGACATGCTCAGCTCTGACACCTGCATGCATTGGATTCACACCAGATTCCTCCACAAAGACACGGGCTGCCAAGTAAGCATCTTTAATATTTATGTTCCACATCTTTTGGGGGGAAAAAAACATTGTTGGGAGTCCTTACAGGACTACCTCCAGCAAAACAATCTCACCAATATCATCCTCAGAGGAGATCTAAATGTAACGCTAGCCCAGGAAGAGAAGAGGGGCGGCTCTATAGTGAGAGATCCGGCCAGAGAATGGGTCGAGGACTTAGCCTCAGCCTGGGACCTCCTTGATATTAAACCAGTCAAAGGACGCTACACGTGGACCAATAAGAGGATTGGTCCTAGGCACATCGCTGCCAGACTAGACAGATTCCTCGTACAAAGCTCCCTCCTGCTGCTAGGACTCGAAGCAAAAGCAGAAATTCTGCCTCACAGTGCTTCTGATCACAAGCCGATACGGTTAGAAATCAAAAAAGACCAAGTCAGAGGGCCCATCCCCTTCAGATTCAACCCAAACTGGATAAATGACAAAGGTTTCATAGAGCTAGTAACAAAAGTATGGGCCACCACAGTTCAAGGCTCAGCATCCTACGTGTGGGAGGAAAAAATTAAAAGGCTGAAATTCGCTCTGAAGTTATGGGCCAAGAGCCAACCAAGCCCAATAGCAATGTGCCTAGCAGCCCTGAGCCACCTCGAGGCCCATCAGTTGGAAATGGAACAGAAGGAGATCACTCCGGCAATTTTGCAACAAGAGGACAGCCTTCAAAGGCAATGGCACCAAGCCTGCAGAATGGAGGAAAACTATTGGAGGCAGAAGTCGAGAAGCTTATGGCTGAAAGAAGGAGACCGTAACACAGCCTACTTTCACAAACAAGCGGAATCAAGGAAACAATATAAGGTAGTGACGAAAGTTCAAGTCCAGAACAAAACAATTGCAGATCCAGAGGGCATTAAACAAGCAACTTATGAAGCTTTTGAGAAGCTATACACAGACCCAAAAGACTTGGCTATGGACCAGCAGGGGTACCCCTTCACGGTCATTCCAAGGCTAATAAACAAAGACATCAACAGCTCGCTGACAAGAGAAGTATCCCAGTAAGAGATAAAGGAGGCCATTGATCAGATGAACCCAGACAAAGCACCGGGACCGGATGGGTTCACTACCAGGTTCTATCAGCAGTGTTGGGAAATAATTAAAAAGGATCTAACCAAAATGATTCAGAAGTCACAGCAGGCCAGTAAGCTGGGAGGAAGCACCAACTCTTCCTTTCTGGCACTCATCCCGAAAGAAAAAGGAGCGATTTCCTTCAACCAGTTCAGACCTATATCTTTATGCAATACAAGCTATAAAATCCTTGCCAAAGTAATAGCCAATCGCCTCAAGGCAGCTCTCCCTCTCATCGTTCCTGAAAATCAAGGCGGCTTTGTCCAAGGGAGGCATATCGTTGACAACATCATCCTGGTTCAAGAAGCGATTCACTCCAGCATTTTAAGGAAAGAAAAAGGTATGGTCATTAAACTGGATCTCGCTAATGCTTTTGACAGAGTCAGACATGAATTTCTATTTGAAGTTATGAGGAATTTTGGGTTCAATTCACATTTTATAAGTTGAATAAAATCCTGCATTAGATCTCCTTGGATCGCCCCTCTAGTGAATGGGAAGGTAAATGCCTTCTTCAAAGCCACCAGGGACCTAAGGCAAGGCTGTCTTCTGTCGCCATTTCTCTATGCAATTCAAGCTTCAGTTCTCAGCTATCAATTGGAAAACTCCCAAATTAATAAAGATCTTCATGGTCTAAGAATAGCACAAGGGGTGAAAGACATCAATCATGCAAAAGTCGCGAATGATACGCTGCTGCTGGGAGGAGCAAGCCCAATAATAGAAAAAAAGTTCAAGGAAGAACTGGATGCCTATGCAGCAGCCTCCGCCAGCGAAATAAATCAGACTAAAAGTAACATTTATGGCTGGAACATCACCCCAAATGAAATGTTGATAATAACAAGAGTACTAGGGATGGAGGGGCATACAAACTAGGAGGCCTTTAAGTACCTGGGAGTTCCAATATTTAAGTCTACCCCTAGGGCCTCCCACTGGAGCCATCTTGCAGAAAAACTCAAGAATAAATTTACTTCTTGGGGGGGCAATTGGCTGAACTTAGCAGGGAAGGAAGTCCTGATAAAGGTTGTGGTGTCTAGTATCCCCATCTACCAATGCTCGCTACTGTTAGCTCCAGCCACAGTCACCCAAAAAATTGAGGCTTTTCAGAGACGATTCTTGTGGGAAGGAGGAAGGAAAGAAAAGAAAAAGTTGCACCTGGTAAGCTGGGAAAAAACCACAAAACCCTACATGGAAGGAGGTCTCAATTTTAAAAGCACGAGGACCCAAAATCTGGCCTTAGGGGCAAAGCTTCTCTGGAAAATGATCACCGGCAAAGCCACTTGGAGTAAACACGCTCTCTGGAGGAAATACTTTCGAGGGTCTCGGGACAGAAGTTTAGAACTCCCATGTAAGGAGTTGAAAAGCTCTCCTATCTTCACGCTATGCAAAAAGGTTCTCCCTCACTTCACCCCTCATCTAACCTGGGTGCCGAAAAATGGAAGGAAAATAAGAATTTGGACAGACTCAATAATGGGCAATCTATTGCTAGATCAGCATCGGGATCTACAAGGCCTCAAAAGCTGGATGGACAGTCAAAACATCTTAACACTCTCAGACATTTCAGTATGGGGAGAAGAAATGCCTCACCTCTGGCAAGGGTGGGCAGCCCCAAACAGACCATCTTTTCTAGACAGTCAGTGGGATGTTCTTAAGAAGTGTCTTCAAGGGAAAGCCCCTCTAAAAAATATAGGTAAAGATGAACGAGGATGGGGCAGGAGTGCTCGTACTTACACCACAGCAGAGGGTTACCATCTCTTCAACTCTGTCCCCACTGCAGTGGCAAATCCGGCACTTTGGAAAGCAGTCTGGAATTTTCGTTCCCTCCCAAAAATTGACCTCTTCATTTGGACCCTGGCACACAAGAGTATCCAAACAGGGGAGAACCTCAGATGAAGGGGCTGGGAAGGACCCTTTATATGCCCTCTTTGCCTCCATGAGGAAGAAACAACTGGCCATCTTCTCCTAAACTGAAGCTATTCAAAAGCAGTCTGGATGAAGGTAACAGGATCCCAACCAGCAACCAATCTCCCACCTGATGTAATAAGTCTACTCCTCCAATGGGAATCCTTGTTCCCCTTTTCCGACAAGAAAAGAAACCAAACTCTCTTGATATGGGGATTACTTCCAAAGTTTGTCCTATGGAATCTCTGGTTAGAGAGAAATCATAGAATCTTCAGAGAAAGTAAATTAAGTGAAGTCAGAATTGCCACTAAAATTCAAGCTATGCTGGGGGAATCAGCTGCTCACCTTTGCTCCACAGTAAATCTACACAAGTTGGATGAAGAACAGGGGAGTTGGATAGCCCAGTTAAATATACCAGGATTAGAAAGCAAAAAAGGAAGTCATCTAATCCAAGAAAGTTGGGAGATCAGAAAAAGCGAAAATGAATTTGCCGAATGGAAAAGTAATATTAAAACGCCTATCCTCTTCTTTGATGGGGCCGCGAAAGGAAACCCAGGCCAGGCTGGAGGAGGGGGCATCATTGTAAATCCCCAAGAAGACATAGTAACGCAATTTGCTATCGGTCTTGGTATAGAGTCCAATAATAGAGCTGAGGCATTGGCTCTCTAGCAAGGTTTTCACCTGGCAATAAAACTCAGAACCCAAGACTTGACAATCATAGGCGATTCCAGAATAATTATACAGGCCTTGATCAAACACTCCACAACTCAAAGCACTAAGCTCAACAATCTCCTTGATAAAATTCGCCTCCTCTTAAGGAATTTGAACTCCTGTCAATTCTATCACGTTTTAAGGGATCTCAATCGAATGGCTGATAAAGAAGGCAACAAAGGCGTGTTATTGGAGGCTGGGGTGCTGTCAGTAAAAGGAAATATGAATAATGTGGAGATCCCATGAACCCACGGCACTCTTCCAAATGCTAGATCGCGCAGGAGCAGGGGATTCGGGCGAATCTCAGAGGCAGACAGGGACAGAAGTTTTGGTTGGACGGAAGGCCAGGCTCAGTACTATGAGGAATGGGACCCTAGATCTGGTGGAGACAAGAGATCCGCGCGACCACGACCAGAATCCAAAGGCAATAATGAAAACGAGTGAGAAGGAAATAAAGGGAGGTCGTTGCCCTCTCATCCTTGCTCAAGCAAAGCTCTGCAAGACGTTTATAAATCCAGAGAAGGTGAAGCATCAGAGAAAGCAAGGCAGGACGCGCGCGGTGAGAGATCGGAGGGAGATGGCGTCTTCTTCAAAAGGGAAGTTGAGCACGGAAGAACGCCTAAAGGAAATGGAAAAATCTCTGCCAAATTTGCAGCAGCTTCTCCAGCACCAGTTAGATTTTTTAGAGAACTTGGACGTGGAGGCTGGACACAGGCTGGAACAACTCGAATCTGACATCACCATGACCAAAATTGGTTTTGCGGAGGAGCTGGACAAACTCCACAAAGAGCTGAAAACCCCACAGCAAGAATTTGATGAGAGGATGGAACAGCTGGAGGCCAAGATGGCCCAACTGAACAGCAACTGGAGCCAGGAAGACAAGAAGTAATCTCCCTTTGTAAGGTAAATGTAAGCAGGCTCTACCAGCACTTTGGCATTTTGTATTGTAGCCATTGTTGTAAATAAGCAGTATGTTAAGCAGCAAGGGAGCTAGATCAGTTCATAGGTATAGCTTCAAAGCAGTATGTAATTAGGAATGTAGGCCCGAAGACATTCGGGGCCATTTTGTAACCGAATCTGTGGCTTTTCCACCCCTCTAATATAAACTATAATCGTTTACGTCAAAAAAATATATATATTATTTAATTGTGAAAGAATTCGATAAATTTTCACTTCGGTTTTTTAAAAGATGAGAATATGAAAAATAGTTTTGAAATTCAAAATAATAACATAAATATAGTTGAGGTCGTTTCCTGGACTTGTAACAATTTGAGAGTCATAAAATAACAAAGAAATATTATTGAAAAATATGAGGCTTTAATCACGAAAGAATCTCATATTGCAACAGGAAATAAACAAGAAAACGAGATTTCTAATGAAGTGTTAAATATCATGTTTCAAATGATCTACATGTCTTAAAATTACTGATAGCAATTTCAAAGGAAAAGTTGTAAATAATTTGATAACCAAATCAATCTAAATTATAAAAGATGTATAAAATAAACTTCAAATTAATCATTCATTAGAAAGATATTGAGAAAGAAACACAGAAAAATATGGTAAACAAGGTTAAAGAACACATAGCTACAAGTTGGCAGGATTCAGAATCTCGTCTGTATCATATATCAYAGTGGATTGGAAAACTTTAATACAGTCGRCTCTCTCAAAAAAAACAAAATCTTTTTCTCGGTCCTCTCAAAATATATTTATACATGATCATCAAATATTTTCCCGTTGGTGATTAACCAACTTCCTAAGACTACGGTTACATGGATGAATCATGTCAAACCATTTACATTTCTTTTCTAATTTCTAATGATGAAAATATTCAAAAGAGTACTTTTATGTTAGTGTTGATGAACTTCCTTCTTCCGCCTCAAGACAGTGAACACATTTTCCCAAAAACTTCACCAAAACTCTGGGAACGTCTGGTATCTCCTTTGCCTCAAATAAGAAGAATCTTTTCTGTAATTCAAGCAAGCGATCTTCTATTATCTTTCTCGTGAACTTAATAGTTTGCAACTTTAAATTCGGTATCACCATCCACTTGTCGATTTTGGAGATATTGATTACCTTAATTTTTGGGATTTCTACCTTCATTTCCTCCAAATCTTCCTTGAACCTTAGCTGATGCTTGACAGTGTTGATCTCTCCTAATAACCCAGGACAGTCATTTTTTCCAATATTCAATGAAGTCTTTTCTAAGAAATCCCTTGACAATCATCATTGACATCTCTACTTATTCTTTTATTTTCGGCTAGGTCTGCTTCCCACACTTTAAGTATTACATCCCCTTTAACCTGTTATGAAATGGATAGTTTATGAATCTTTTCGACCTCATCCTTTGTTGAAAGGGCTACTGCTTTCTGGAAATTCATTCTGGCCACTTTCACTTATATTTCTTTCTGGAGAACATTCTCAGAAGATTTGTTTGTTTCCTGAAAGTAATTATGGAAAACTTCGAGATTTAAAAATACTTTCTGATGTTCCTCTTATATTTTCAAATGTATTCCCAATACTTGAGCCTGGAAAATTTCCAACTCTACCACTTGATTTGAAATAGTGTAAATTTTATCTCGTAATTGTTTATTTTCTTTCTTCCTGTTTTAGGACCTGTGCCTAGGTGACCTGTATTATCTGATTTGCTTCCTCTAAGCTTGTTTTCATTTTCTGAATTTCTTGAATATCTTTTAATCTAGCTTGCTCTAGACCTTTTTTTATTCCTCAATTGATATTTCTTTCAGTTTCCTTCCATTTACCCTGTAGTTGATCTATCATTTGGTCTTTTTGTTCCAACATGGTTGTCAAACTGCCAACAGAAAATATATTTGCGGACGCTAAAGCTCCCATCGTGCCTGCTATCTCAGTAGCAAATTCTCCATCTTTAAGTTTATTTCCATCTATAATGACCATATGCTTTTTAACCATACCATCTCCTCTTGGATGGATTTCCTGTTTCAATATTTCCCTTCTCTTTTAACTGAAAAAATAATCTGATGAAGGAATCTCATCTCTAGAAATTGGCTCCAAATCACTAACATACAGAGCTCCCTCGAGGGGGTTTCCATAAGTGGACTGCAATGGAGTCAAGGAAGTAATGGGACTTCCAAGTTTTGTCGATGTTGTTCCTCCTGCCTTTTATGGAAAATCCTTAGGGATTTCTGGGGATGTTTCTAGCTCCTTTCCCTTCCCTGCCTCTGATTCTTTTGTCTGGGAAATTTCTGTGTCTTGTGAAGGTATTTTAGTATCCTTCATCTTGCCTTTAGTATTTTATTTGTCCTATATATTTGTTTCAAAGCCTGGGGGAGGCCCTTCCTACTCTGGCGGTGGGGTCATAGCTTCGCCTTGCAAAATTTTGGGTAAACAGCTTTGCCTATGGCTCTGGAATGACGCGAAACCAATCTGTGAATCAGGTGGCAGGTCCTGTACTATGTTCAATACCTCTTCATAGGATTTAACCTCCTTGAATACGTCATCATAAACAGATGTTTCATGCTCATAGGATTTTAAATTACAATGCATCAAATGTTTGCTTATTAATTGATAAGGGTCATGCTTTTTGTGTTCAATATCTACCAATTTTACTTCTTCTAGTGATTCAGCCTCTACTTTAGAATGGCCTAGATTCAATAATGAAAATTTCCCAACATGTACAGGGAAAGTTGGCCATGACTTCTTTTGAGCTGCCTTTAGCTCTAATCCAATGCTGCCTTTTACTATCTGGTGGGTTACCTCTCTACACACCAATCTGTCTGGTAGGAATTTAGGGAGTGCATGAGGGGGAATAGAACAACCATAAAACCTAATGTAGGAAAAATTCTCGTCAATAAACCAGTCAGCTATTGCTTTAAGATTTT
>SNQJ01S0271775.1:0-11655 GCA_010110895.2 Picea sitchensis | reverse complement strand
CTCTAAATAAATGGAGGCACTACCTCATGGGAAGGAGGTTTGAACTGAGGACAGACCATAACATCCTGAAGTATTTGTTTGATCAAACAACCTTGAATGCTAGGCAGAGTAGATGGATGGAATTCCTTTTGTGAGTACGACTTTGATATCAAGCATATCGAAGGAAAGGAGAACAAAGTGGTTGATGCACTCAGCATGAGAGTGCATGAACTACATGTTACGACCATTAGCATGTATCAAAATGATATTAAAGGCAGAATTCTGAAAGCTACAAATACATATTTGCAGTACATGGAATTGGTAGAAAAACTACAGCAAGGTAAGATGCTACATAAAGTGGAATATTATAAATTGAAAACTGATGGAACACCCCTGTACAAAAATAGAGTTTATGTACCTAATGTCCAGGAATTGAAAATTATGATTTTAAAAGAAATGCATAATGTGTCTTATGTTGGGCACCCTGAATATCAGAAAATTGTGGCAGCATTCAAGAGCCATTACTTTTGTCCAGGTATGAAAAAGGAAATTGTAGAATACATCGCCAAATGTATGGAATGCTAGAAAGTCAAAGCTAAGAATAGGCACCTAGTAGGGTTGCTACAACCTTTACCCATTCCTGAGTGGAAGTGGGAAGTGGTGACAATGGATTTCATCACAGGATTGCCTAGAACCGGAAAGCAGCATGATTTAATCATGGTGGTGGTAGATAAGCTTACGAAAACTACCCATTTTATTCCATTAAAGACTACTCACAAGGCATCTAATATTGTCGATATATTTATGAGGGAAATAGCATGATTGTATGGTGTTCCCAATAAAATTGTGTCTAACAAGGACCCGAAATTTACCTCAAAGTTCTAGAAGGAGTTATTCAAAGGGTTCGGAACGAATCTTCACTTCAACACAACTTATCATCCTGAGTCTAATGGGAAAATAGAGAGGGTGAACTAAGTGATAGAATGCATGCTAAGGATGTATGTGATGGAAAAAACATCTAAATGAGAAGACTACCTACATTTGGTAGAATTTGCCTACAACAATGAGTATCAAGCATCCTTGAAGATGAGTCCATTTGAAGCACTTTATGGAAGAAAGTGCAACACTCCAATAAGCATGGATAACCCAGTTGATAGGGCAGTGGTTGGGCCAGAGTTTCTCAAGGAAATGGAAGAACAAATGTTGAAGATTAATAAGAATTTGAAAGCTGCCCAAGACAGGCAGAAAAATTATGTTGATAGAAGCAGAACCCACAGGGAATTTAAAGTGGGTGACCATGTTTTCCTAAAATTGAAAGCCAATAGAAGTTCCCTGAAGCTGGGAAACTGCTCCAAGTTGGTAGCCAGATATTGTGGGCCATTTGAAATCCTAGAAAGGATTGGACCAGTTGCATATATGTTTGCATTGCATGCATCCATGACTATGCATAATGTGTTTCATATTTCATTACTTAAGAAATATAAACCCGATGCTAATCATGTAATTGATTGGAATGTGATTCAGGTGGATCAAGAAGGCCTCTTGCAAGTGCATCTAGTGCATATACTGGACCGAAAAAGAAAGCAACTCTGGAATCGAGCCATAGGGATTGTAAAAGCCCAGTGGACCTGGTACAGTCCTGAGGACGCAACATGGGAGCATGAGGATGCTATGCGGGTATAATACCTGCATCTTTTTGAAGATTTTGAAAATCTTGTTGATGTTTTGTAAAGAAGTTGCACTAAGGACAGTGCAAAAATAAGGGGAGGGGATTGTAATACCCCAAGGACGAGCCCCAGTTATATTGTTGAATTGTAATTATGTTTATAGGCTAGTGAGCCAAGTGTTTATAAGCTGAAGAATTATATGTTTATTAGGCCGGAGAGCCTAGATGCTTAAGGCCATGAGCCTGATTTTGTATATGTAATTATGCAAATCATTAATAAAATATAAACATCGTTGCGTGTAGACCGACCACGAAGAAAGAGTGATGGGGGATTAAGCGCCACTAGGTAGGGTAAGGGAGGAGGATAAATGTTTTGGCCTAGGGGCTAAGCTAGGGGGCTTACCTCTAAGGGGATAATATTTATTATTATTTCCTAGAGGCTAAGGTGGAAAATCGATCAGTGTTTTCCTAAGTTCCTGGAAAAGGAACGTATGCTAAATGGAGTGCATGCAGCTCCAGGAAGACAGGTGTTGACCTAGGCGCATGAAATTAAAACCAAAGAGTCAAACCATGTTGGGGGTGTGATTCCCATTCTTCATCCTCCACCTGAACTTGTTGGCCTCCATCTTCGACCTCTACAATTTTTTTGACATGCATCCTGAAACCAGTAAACCGTGAGCCGATTTGTGTCTTATGTGGAACCTGACATTGAGGTAATTGCCTGAGCTGTGTTGTGTCTTAGCATCTAGATGTTGCCATTTTTGGTTCCATAACCGATTCCTGTTGCATCGTCACCCGTATGTTAGTTGAATGTTGTTTCAGTATTGCTTAGGAGCTGAATTGAAGAAGCATGTTGTTAAGCCTGTGAGCAACTCTCCCAGGTGAGAGAGTTTGTTGGGAAGAGAGTTCTCCTGGAAGGGAGTCTCATAGCAGCTACAATACTCTGAGACTTCTGGTCCAACCTGTTGTTGAAGCCCAAGGTAAGGGATGTGTACTAGCCGATGGACTATTAGTGAAGGTGTACCCTCCTAGGGTGGAGCAAGCGTGTGGGGAATGAGGGTCTATGGGTTGTGGGTGTAAGTGGCTCCTGGGATAAAAGATCCTTCCTATTGTTTTGTGCAACTTCCTTGTTGTCCTTGCCAAACCTAGAATTCCCTTGCCCAGTGGAGTTTAGTCACAGCTCGGGGGTGACCCACTGCTGAGCATGATGAGCAGTGTGGTCTAAGGCTAGAAGGTTCGTGGAAGGCCCACACGCAGTTGGTGGTTTCAATTCAGTTAAAAGATAAGTATCATTATGTGCTTAAGTATGTATGTTAGGCATGTTGTGTTACTTTAAATGTATCATGTGTTCCGTTTCATGTGGACTTACTGTTTATTCCATTTGAATCTATATGGTAGCAGTAATTCTGTGTTAATTATTTTAAATTCATTAAAATGCATGTATGTATGTATATATTCCACAGTGGCGTTGCCCGCCCTGTTTGTGGTTGGGCATGTTACAAATCGGTATCAGATCTAATCATGAAAGACCGAGTAATTGTGTAGCGTTGCCCAGTAGGCTTGGTGATGGATGCAGATGTTACAATTGCATGTCTCTACATACAAAGTAACATCTAAGGAAGAAGCTATTTTCAAATCCCATCAATTGGACCTCATATATGCTCAATCAAGGATGCTTTATGAAATTATTCCCTACGCACCCAAGTCAAACTATTATCCCATACAAAATCTCGAGCCTCATGTCGATGGAATCATAAGCTCTACAAATGTTAAGTCTATGGACTTGGTGATGAACCAGTTGAAATATTTGTCTCTAAGCCATCATGTAGGAGGACCAGCTTCGGCTTCATCCTCCACTCCCACCCATTCGGCAAATGTGCATTCTGTAAAGTTGTCAGCTAACCCAAATGGTAACCAAAAACTAGGAGGGATTAAAAATAAAGGAAGAGGTAATAATCGTAAAGGTGGGAAAAATTAAAATAAATTCAATGTTGACAGTAACAATGATAGATCGAATAATAATGATGGTGAGGGAAAGAAAGAAAGAAAGGTGAAGTTTCCTTGTAAACTTTGTAAAGATGATCACCTTACCCACCTATGCCCCAAAATTGAGGAAGCCTCAAGGCTCTTATCGCAGCCGCCCTCTATGTTGACATATTTGTTTCCACATAATTAGCACATGGCCTCGGGGACCTGCAACAACAAAAATGCGTCGAATGGGAGTCAAAACCCCTTGGCACATGAAGGTCGCCATATATATATCAATATGGTCAAGTCTCATATTGATGTAGCCACTCGATCTCGTGATTACAGTTCTTCACAGACTGTTGTAGGTCCAGAGTCTCCTGCTCCTTCGGAAACACCTTGCAGATCAAAAAGTTGGAATCTCCATCTCGTATTCCAAAAGGAGTACTAAAGCACTATGCCCACAATCCTAATGTCAGAGCTTCCCATAACTATTTGATTGTCGAATATCTGGGCCAAACCCCTTGTGTCATTTTGGCTTTGGAGGTGCTCCATATGTGTCCTTCATAGAGGAATGACTTGTTATCTATGTTAGGAGCTCTAGACCCGTGTGGATCGAACGTTATCAAGTTTGATATCACAGATGTTAAGCCTTGCTTACCTTACCACGTGGCATTTCAAGTCCATGTGGAGTATACAAAAATTACCATCAAACGCACTGTAATTGATGAAGTTGTTGTGACGTGCATTATGTCCTTAACTTGTTGGAAATCCATTGGCTCTCTGACCCTATCCCAATATATGACTATGTTGACCTCATTTGATGGGCGTTTGTTTCAACCCCATGGAATTATTCCTTCTTTTCCGGTCCATTTAGGTGGGAAGACATTGGAGGTTGATTTCGAGGTGGTTGATGCGCCTCTTGACTATAATTTAATACTAGGGAGTAATTGTACTTATGCCATGATAGCCATCGTGTCATTTGTTTTCGCACTTTATGTTTTCCTCACAAAAGAAAAATAGAGACAATCGATCAGTTGTCCTTTGCGCACACTACTCCTAGTGCATCGGTTAGACCTTCAGTCCCTCTTATCAATAATTCTAAGTAGGAAACTGAGGATGTTGGTGTCAGAATGTATTCCTCTCTGATGGGTAGCTTTGGTTTCATGGCACCAATTCACCATATTCATTCCATTTCCAGCGAGTCTTCATTGTTGATGAGGTTTGTTCCTTTCCATACTTCATATTTCAACGACCCTTGTACCCTACCTTCCCCGAATATGTCATACGAAGGTCAGTCGCACATTGGGATGGAAATTCCATTGTCTATAGCAGAGGTTGCATATTAGTCTATTCTCGATGCTACTATTGACCCGGATCCTTCCTCCTCATGGATGGATGAGGTGGATCATGTTCTATAGCTCATATGGGTCGCTCAATCATTTTTTTCACATTATTTACTCTACGATACTTTACCTTAGGATGAAGCCATCTTAGAGGCCATGTATGGTCTTGATGGGCCTTGGGATGATATACATCATCGATCTTATTTCCTTCCAGAGCTTGTTAAGATCGAACAGGATGAATTTGGATCTACCTTGAGTGAGATGGTCAGTCACGCCATGGTTCCATTAGATATGCATGGTATTTATGCCGAAGGAAATGTGGCGAATATCTCTCCTACCATCACGATCGACATCTCTCGTATTCATGGGAAAATTGAGAACGTATATATCGATGCGGATTGTTCGCCTGAAAAAATTCAGATCTACATCAATCTCTTCAAAAAGTTTCATAATATTTTTGCTCAGTCATATGAAGAGATGCCAGGGAATGATCCCAGCATTTTCGAACATGAGATTAAAACCTATTTGGATGATAAACTTGTTCAACAATGTCTTAGAGTTGTTAATCTTAGGAAGGCCCCTGCTATTAAGGCAGAGGTAGAGAAGCTACTTAATGATGGTTTCATCTACCTGGTTCCCTTGACTGAATGGGTGTCCAACCTCGTTCCCGTAAATAAAAATCAAGGAACCATCCATGTATGTATGGATTTTCGAGACCTAAACAAGGCTTGTCCTAAAGATAACTTCCTTACTCCTTTCATTGACCAGATTCTCGATGAGTGCGCGGGAAGCGAAGTCTTTTCTTTTATGGACGGATTTTCAGGGTATAATCAAATTCAAATCAAACCCGAGGATCAACATAAGACGGAGTTTGTTTTTCCTTGGGGTACATCTGCATACCGAAAAATTCCTTTCGGCCTTAAAAATGCTAGAGAAACCTTCCAACATGCCATGACTTTTGATTTTCATGATATTAAGCATATTGTCAAAGCTTACCTAGTTGATCTTGTTGCTCACTCTCACAAGAGAGTATATCAATCTGCTCACCTTCGATTAGTATTTGAGAGATGTTGTTACTATCACATTCAATTGAACCCTCACAAGTGCATCTTTTTCATTAGGTTTGGCTGCCTTTTAGGATTTTTAGTTTCTTAGCATGGGATCATGGTAGATCCTATGAAGGTTGAGGCAATACTTCGATTGCCTCCCCTATGAAACATTAGACAACTTCAAATTTTACAGGGGAAGGCTAATTTCTTGTGTCGATTCATAGTGAACTATGCCAATTTAACTAATGGTTTCATGCGTCTTTTGAAGAAGGACACTCTGTTTATATGGGATGAGCAAGCCCAGGAATCCTTTGATGATCTTAAGAAATATTTGGTATCGGCACCTCTGTTGAATCCTCAAGACTACAGTAGATACTATTTTCTTTATATCACCGCATTTGAAGGGACGGTTGGTATGGTTCTGGTTCAGGAGGATGTTGATATCAACGAGAACATTGTCTATTATCTCAATTGAAACCTAGTTGGTCCTGAACTTAAATACTGTCATGTAGAGAAATTGGCCTTTGTCGTCGTACATGTTGTTCAAAGAATACGACATTATATATTACTTTGAAAAACTACTGTAGTTGCGGATATCAATCCATTTCAATATGTCCTCACCAAATGTTTCATAGGGGGGAATACAATAAGTGGATTATTATTTTGCAATAATTTGATCTTGATTTCGCTTCTGTGAAGTCTAAGAAATCGCTAGTTTTTTTCGAGTTGATATTGGACTTCCCTCAACTAGATGAGGAAAGTTTTCATGATGATCCATTCACGGATGAACATATATTCCTTATATCATCTTTGAACCCATGGTATGGAGACATTTTGATCTATCTTCAAACCTTGAAACTACCCCATCATCTGTCGAGAGACGATCGACAACGTATACGTCATCATGTTGAAAACTACTTTATCATCGACGATAGTTTGTATCATCGAGGGGTAGATAATATTTTACGTCGTTGCTTCACTCACGAGGAAGATAAGTCTGTTCTCAATGAATATCACAGTGGGGCTTATGGTGGTCATTTATATCGGCTTGTGACAGCCCAAAAAATATTGCGAGCCAGTTATTTTTGGCCATCAATTTTTAAAGATTGTGTTGAAGCAGTCAAGAAGTTTCACCCTTGCAAGGTGTTCGCTCAGAAAATGCGCTTGCACCCAGCCCCTCTTCACCCATTCATCATCGTCGGTCCCTTCACTAAGTAGGGGGTAGATTTTATGGACTGTAACTCAGCCTCAGCTGGGGGGTACCAACATATTATTGTGGTTGTGGATTAATTTAATAAATGGGAAGAGTTCATGCCTACCATTAAATTTGATGGTAAGACTGTTGCATTCTTCGTATTCAACCAAATTATAGCCCAATTCATAATCCAAAGAGAGATTGTCAATGATCATGGAAGTCACTTTAAAAATGAAATGATGAAAGAGTTAGCATCAAAACTGGAGTTTAAGCACAGTCATTCTTCCCCTTACTATCTGCAGGAAAATGGAAAAGCAGAGGCGGAGAATAAATCTCTCAAGACCATCTTGCAAAAAATTGTCAGCCAGAGTAAATCTGTCTGGCATCTAATGCTTTACCCTACACTTTGGGCATACCAAACCATGGTAAATGTTTCCACTAGCTTCTCTTATTTTCAATTAGTACATGGCATGGAGTCAATTCTTCCAATTGAATGTGAAATCCCTTCCCTTAAGTTGGCAATTGAGGTCCTACCTGACACATCCGATATTGAAGAAGGTCTCATACACTTGGATCGTCTCGATGAGCAGCGTCAGGATGCGTCTACAGATATCAAAGAGAATAAACAACATGTTAAGGTTTAGTATGATAAGTTTGTCTATCCTTGGAAGTACGTTGAGGGTGACTTGGTTCTCCTTTACGGTCAATCCAAAGAACCACTAGGGGTAGGCAAGTTCAACCCCATGTGGCACAGTGCTTATATCGTGCAACATGTCTTAGAGGAAGGAGCTTACGAATTGGAATATTATGAAGGCAATATGTTGGATGAGCCCAAAAATTGGCTCTACCTTAAAAGGTATTACGCTTGAGCCCTCAAGCGCAGGCGTGACCTTTTGTCTACTAGTGTATCTCAGTGTATGTATATATTTTCCTTTGTGTCATCGGCTTGCTTATCAAGTTTTCCCTTGGTTGGAAGATGTCAATGGAGTATTCAGTTTACTTAGGATTCACAGATGATGCAAGTCGTCATACGTGAAACATGGCTTCCGCTGCTTGGGCCATTTACTCACCCGAGGGCCAACTGGTGTCTTCAGGTGGCGTTCATCTGAAGCCACCAACGAATAATGTGGTTGAGTATAGCGTCGTTATAGAACTATTACGTGATGTCATTTCACATGGTGTTTGGTCTTTAGTGGTTCTCCTAGACTCTCAGTTAGTCGTATGTCAGTTGAACGATAGTTACCATGTGCGAGATCCTACTCTACTCTGATAATTCCTACGGGTACGACTTTTAGAACGATACTTTGATTTTCTTACTTATAATCACATACCTAGAAGTTCTAATCATGTATCTGATGCATATGCTAACTATATTTTAGATTGGAATTTGTCACATAACTAAGCAAAGAAAACACAATCATACATTGTAACATTGTAACATATATAAGTAAAGCTAAAGACCAATTTTTTTTATATTTCATCCTTTCAAGTTCAAAAATATGGTGTCATAGTACAAAATGGGGTTCACACCCTCAAAATACATATATCATCGGTACATAATATGACCATGGCATCTACGCCTATGTCTTCGAATGCATATCATGATAGCACACTACAACATTTGCGAGACATCGGAAGAGTCACACCCACCATTTGTCATTGCATCGTCTCTGGCATATCCTCCACTTGAACCATAGGAATCTTGTGTGTCAATCGAGACAGGTTCCCCTGCACATTTTGTGGCACTCTCTCTACGTCCCCTCCCACTTTCTTATCTCCTAGACCCCTCCACCGATGTCATGGGAATCCCTCTGGACGTCGCAGACCTACATCTTCGTTACAAAGAAATTTTTAATACTTGATACCATACAAAAATATTTGTGTTTTTTATTTTTATTGAAAAAAAACACAAAAAAATGAAATATATAAAAACATTTCTTACCAATATCACCATAGGCAAAACCTAGTGGAAAAGGCATGTCTAGATCCCCTCTGTAGTCAATCCCGCCGTAAGGGTAGTCGTCAATGGCTATGACCTGTCGATGCCACCAGAAAAATAACTCATCATTGTAGGGGGTTGGCACTCTACCACCTCCTAGTCGCCTCATCACATCGGTCCACCGTGACATGGATGGATCGCATTGTCCATGTGGATTAATCTCTACTCTAGGGATCAAACCTGGAACCTTCTCAAAGAAAAAACTACAAAGTATGGATGCAAATCCGAAATTTCTCATTTTCCCTTGTTTGCAATCCATCAACTGGCTCTTCATATTATCCAACAGTGAGGTACACCAGTCATAAACAGTGTGTCTTAAACACTCCATCACATAGAACATGAGTGGCCTTGATTCCTGGTCCAATGAGGCTGACCCAAAAATCTATGTGAGTACAAGCATGACGATCTTTAAGCTCAGGTTCTTGATCACCATGATAGGGAGTTGGCTCCCTACTTTATATGTGCATGCAACACAGTCAGTGGAAATGTACTCCTCCATAGTCATACCACCCCTAGCCCATAGGAAACTTATTTGAAGGACATGGGGGAGATAGGACCCCTAGGAAGACCCATCTTGGAGCTTGCACAGTGGATTACAGGGCTATATAACTCGGGTATCATGAACCTGCTAGATATACAACATTTTGGGCGCGGTAAGAATGTGGGACTGTGTATGAAGCAATTATTGGCTTGGGTACATGGAGTTATCATGTGGATGGATAGGCCAGTCCCCATTGATGTTTCTTTGATTTCCAAGATTATAGGGTTGCCCACTATTGGCACACAACCCGAAGAGTACCTGGAGAATAAAGCACGAGAAAAGGAAATTGCAGAGATAGTAAAAGCGTAATTTGGAAAAAAATAGGGGGAACCGAGGTATAGTTATAAAAGACATCAATGACATCGCGACGAGGTTCGCCATCAAGCTAATGGCACGCAAATTGTTTGAGGAAGTGCAAGAATGAAGAGGCCCCAACAGGAGTCATAACAGTAGCCGCACAATGTGCAAAAGGAGTGATGTTTAGCTCGACGCCATACCTATTAAACCTGTTTTTGATGGACTACAGGAATGCCCAGGATAATGGAACTAAGTTCCATTATTCCTGGCTCCTCATATTCATAGCTTTGGTAGGTTGGCAAGAATCAAGGTTATCATCTTTTGTAAACATGAAGGGGAATTTCTACGCAACGAGATACAAAACCCTCTGGAAAGCTAAGGACAATAAGAATAAACAAGCAAACAACGCAGTGTTTGCCAAGTTTTTGGAAGACATGCAACAGAAAACAACAAATGTGTGGAGGATTCCTATTGAGGTGGTCCAGGAGAATGAAGGGATTGTTAGATTTAAGGCATTCAAACATCACATGTGGATCCATGCCACAAGGGACCCGAAGAAAAAATGGTTGGAAATGCAATAATGCACATCAAGGGAAGGGGTCGACTAGATTGTCAAAGATTGGCCCGCATAGTGGAAGGTGTCAGCGACAAAGAGAGAAGACAAACCAAAGGAGAAACCAAATGCAGGCACATCGAAAAAGACAAGCAGTCCAACTAAAAACACTAGAAAGTTTGCAAAGCGTGCTCAAGCGTCAAGAAGCAGCATAGCAACAAAAAATCTCAAGAAGAAAGAAACAATGTCAAGGGAAGAAGTCAAGCATGATGACAAGAATGGAGAAACCTCTCGGCCTGAAGAGGAGGAGGCACAGAAGAAGAAGATTGAGGTGTAGTGTAATGTTCCTGACCTGGCTAGTTTAGGAAACAATGCTAATGTGTGTGTAGGATCAAAGGTTTACAACATATAAATGATCATACAAATAATAAACGCAACAAAGGACTGCAAAGTTTGTATTATGATATCTCTGTGGATTACAAAATGGCTGAATGTGGCTGAATAAACTAGCAATACTCGACTAGATCAACAGACAAAGGATCTTAACCGGAATACAAATAAGCAACTGCGATTGAATTAAATAACAATGCTCGGCTAGATCAAAAGAAAAAAGGATCTTATCCGGAATACAATTAAGTAACTAAAAGATAATACCCAGAATATGGGAGCACTGTGGAATCAATGAAGAATGATGGAAGACCTGGATGATCTTCTCAGTGACTAGGGTATGTCTTTCAACACCGAAATCAGCCAACTGGTGTCTTCCTCCTGGAATACACTGAACTATCTCTCCTAAGATGTGCCTCTTGTCTTCAATGACAAGTCATAATCTTCATAATGATGAATTAGGTCGTTGACCCTTCCTTTATAGCTTTCCAAAACCCTAAATCTCTGTTGAAACCCTAATCACTATTGACTTCCAAAACCCTAACTCACTGCTGAAACCCTAATTCACTGTTGACTTCTTCCCTCCAAGTGACTTTTACTTTATTTTATTATTCCATGATTAAATCACTTAATTAATTAATTAATTAACCATTTTACCTCTAAAAAGTGATTTATCCA
>SNQJ01S0271772.1:1542-11655 GCA_010110895.2 Picea sitchensis | reverse complement strand
GCCACAAGAACCAAACTGCCAAATGTAGTGACAGATAACTAAGTTTAGTTCTGTCAAAGAATGATGAAGACCATATGCAAGAAAGATTCCAGTACAGTAAATGGCAGAATCGAAGATATGCTTCGACATAGCAGGTGGTGCCTGCATTACTTTTATTTCCTTTTCATTGGCATTGTTTTCTTTAAAATGACATTTAGAAGAAAAATGACCAACTTTACCATAATGAAATAATTTAAATGGTAACATACCTTTATATTTTCTAGATCCCCTCTTCAGCTTCCCCACAAAGTTAGCTTCTTCTTTATCTCAGAAGTGTTTTGATTAATCATGATCTTGAGATGTTGATGATTTTTCTAATGCCTTGAAGACTACATCCTTTATATCTGGATGTTGTTTCATATTTCTCATCTCATAAGAAGTTGGAATTCCATGAAGCCTATCCATAGTCAGTTTGTCTAGTTCATTCATTTAATCTATATTTGAGACCTTTGCATCAAGTTTTGAGGGAAGAGATATTAGTACCTTATGAACTACCATAGCTTCTTTAATTTCCTCTCCTATCCCTTTCATGGTGTTTAAAGTCTCATCCACTCTGAGAAAGAAACTTGCAATATTTTCATCCTCACTCATCCTTAGTATTTCAAACTTCCTTCTATGAGCTTGAAGTTTGGCCAATTTTACTTTCTCGTCTCCTTCATCATTGGTAACCAATTTGTCCCATATTTCCTTTGTAGATTCCAACTACATTACTTTAACAAATTATGTTTCTGCAAGTCCTCCTTGAACAAAATTCATAGATTTTGCATTACTATAGTAATATTTCTTACCACCTTCATCAGTTGGAAGAGTAGTTTGGATTTTATAACCATATACCACTCTCTACCAGAATTCCATACAAAGAGAGATCAAGTAGGTCTTCATTCTGATTTTCCAAAATGAAAAATTTGATCCATTGAACAAAGGAGGTATGATTGAAAAAGAATCTT
Source organism: Picea sitchensis (assembly GCA_010110895.2). Taxonomy (NCBI): domain Eukaryota; kingdom Viridiplantae; phylum Streptophyta; class Pinopsida; order Pinales; family Pinaceae; genus Picea; species Picea sitchensis. Next base: position 10,669 of record SNQJ01S0271772.1, on the reverse strand, counting down.
GACTGTCCATACTCTTTGTGTGATATTCCTTGCAACTGTTAGACTGCTACTGAAGGAACATGTACTCTGATACCAAAATTTGATACTCACAACAATATTGAGAGGAGGGATTGAATCAATTGCATTAATACTCTAAAATTATCTTTCTTTTCAGTCATTTAAAATATTTAGTAATGCACACTTAATGAAAAATACATACAGAAATCAAAACAACACAGTAGACCAATGCAGGATAAAACCACATAACATCTTGTTTATTTTCTTATGCAAGAACCAACTTATAATTTACAATTATTTGACAGGAAACCACTTGTCACAATTGAGGAAACCAATCCTCTTAGGCACCAACCTGTCACAAATGAGGACACCAATCCTCTTAGGCACCAAACTATTACAAAAACGAGGACTACAATTCTTAATAATATTTGACTCACCCTAACACCACCTTTCCACTGTAAGTTCAAAAAAATAGGTTACATTATACAAAGTGACAAATTTACATTTTTGTTCCTTTTAGCAATTACTGCACCTTTTTTTCTCTCATTTTCTATGAACTGCTCTATCAAAGTGCATCCATATTTATACCGATTCTTTTGAGTTGACCTTCCTATATGTGGAAGCGTAATGGTTACATTTTTCACTAACTTTGACCACACAAAAATATTTTCAACTGCAATTTTATCTAAATAAAGTATGTGGATGCATGACAGTTACATTGTGGAAAAACTTTGACCACATCAAACTCCTATTAGTTACAATTTTTTCTAAATAAAATATGTGAACACATGATGGTTACATTGTGGAAAAACTTTGACTAAATCAAATGGACCAAATATTTCTATGACTCAATTCCAAATCATCAGAGCGTCTTCTAAATAATGATGCAACAATTACATACAAATCATCAACTATGCAGATGGAATGAGAGCACAATAATTCAAGTCTTCAATTTGTCACATTTTCCCTATAGTGCACTCATTGAATCACCCCATCGCACTGTAAGTTCCCCTAGTGAATCATTCACTCGAATATGGAACTTCCACCTTTTATGTCACAGTATATTCATTCATTTGTTTCTTTTCTCAAGGCACCCTATGATATTGGCACATCCATCGTTGTGTTGATTCACTCAGAAATTGCAGACAAGGGAATTTGTCATAGTCTACTTTACTTTTGAATGGTGTCGTAAGTCATCCTCTTTTTCTTCATTCACTCCTGGAAGACTCAATCACTTCCATGATTTCTTTTGCACCATTGATCCCTTTTTCCTTCAATCTTTCTGCACACTTTTATTTTCAATATTTCACAAATAAAATAAAATTATTTGCAATAGTATTGTAGAAAGAATCCTTCCACGCACTTCCTATGCTTGTGTATAAATAATCCTTCTACACAGTTCCTCTACATGTGCACAAACTTTGCGCCATACATCCTTCTTTGCACTTCCTAAGCCTGTGCGCCATGTTGACATCAATGAAAACATATGCTCAACAAGAAACCCAACTAATTCAACCTCATTGGGTAGGTGAATAAAAAGTACATTGTCATTAAGCATGAATAAAATCATCAATTTTCTTCCTTCATTGTGTGAAAATATTTCTTAAAAAAATAGGGGACTTAATGGTTAGTTACCTCAAAAGTGTTGAGAAACATGCATATTACATACCATACATTTATTCCAAGTTGTACAATAACATTATTGTCCCTAATTGTGTAGACCTTGACACATGTTGAACAAAGGTAGGGGTGGCGGAACCAAATTTCAATATTTCGAAGAAGGTATATATGACATCAACTCATCCCCAATTTCATTTTTTTGGATTGCATGTAACAACATTCCCTCCATGGCTTGGGTATCCTGAAAGAAATCATTCATGCCAACCTCTATATCATTTCATTCATCCCCAACATGTGAACAACTAGTGTTATTGTAGAGGTTATGAATTTGTGACTTAGGACATAGTGGGAATTGAATAGGTGGTTGATTCAACCATTCTTGGTATCCTTCCTCTTTTATATGTGTTTGTTTAAAAATAATCTTGTGACTTGACATCGTAGTGGGGTGGAACGATAGATGGTAGACATGTTTCTCATCATCAGAATCCTAATTGTAAAAATATTGGGCATTACATCGATAATATTAGAAACAAAATGCATTTAATATGTTCAAACATTATACTAAACATTTATTAGAAACATGCAACCAACCACTTTATAAAACAAATGTCGAATTAAAAAATACATTTACATTAGTTCCATTGAAAATAAAATAAAAAAATTACTCAATCATCTTTTTTTTATGCCCTACGCCATGTCTACATAAAAAGAATACAATTCACGATGTAATGCCATTGACCTAGTTTGTTTGTTTAAAGATGGCATGTTATGATTTGTAGGGTAAAATAACTAGGCCCATTTTCATCAAACATCTTGTGGTATCTTTGTTCTGATCAGAGATTGCGAAATTTTGGAACTACTGAAATATCTTGTGCATCTGAGCTCAATCCCAGACCTTGATCTTGTAAAATTCAATGCACAATTATTCAACTAGGCCTACATACATAACATAAATTCAATGAGATAAATGAATTATAAATATAATCTAGGCATACTACAATCGACGGGAGAGAACTTGAAGGACTTACAATGATATGGAATGATATGGAATCTAAAGAATTGGCCATTTGATATTGTAATTCATTTTTTCCTACATTTGATCCAAAACCATCATCTTGGGAAGCATATAACAATATGACTTCAAACACAATTTTAAATAACTTATATAAATTAGCAATGCAATTAATCATGTAAAGATGCCTCGATGCGTTGTTATAAAACAAACACATCGATGATTTCAATTGAGACATGTTCGACAACACATGTATTCCAAAAGAGGATGAACACCTTCAGTAACCACTCACACAAACAGATCGAATATCAACACACCGATATTTTGATGTGGTAAAACCCCTACAGGGAAACATCCACAGCCCCAACCAACCCGACCACTTGGAGCAGTTTATTAATGAAAAAGTAAAAGATTACAGAGATATTTTACAAGAGAGTTTCTCATAATCGATCATTGAAAAATGACCCTTTGTTCTCTTTAAATAGAGATCATGGACCAATCGGGTGTTAATCCATGGATTAATGGTTGTTAAGATCAAGGAGAATATGAACTGTCGGATCACTCTATGTCGGGAACATATCGTGACCATCGGATTTCCTAACTATAAATGCATACTAATGCATACTAAAGAAACACACTAAGAAAGACACTTTTACCTAATGACACATTAGACCAAGTAGATCTCAACTAACTCCTAAGTGTCTAAATATCCTAACATCCCCCCTTAAGAACAACTTGGGATAGGATTGAAGGATTTACAATAGTGACACACTAGGAGAAGGAAGGAGGCATTGGAGCCTATCCCCCTTTGATGACAACTTCTTGAAATTCTAACATAGATCAAAGTTTGGAAAACTTTTCTTATGTAAGAGACTTTGTGAAAATGTTTGTAAATTGATCTTCTGTAGAAAAAAAGAGCACTTCAATAACTTGATCATCAATCAGCTTTTTGATGAAGTGAATGTGTATCTTGATGTGTTTGTTGCGTTGATGTTGAACTGGTTCTTTGGTGAGCTTGATGGCACTCTTATTGTCGCACCAAAGGCTAGTCGGATGATGTTGCTGGATTCCAAACTATGAAAGAATTTGTCAAAGCCATAAGGCTTCCTAACTTGCATTTATCGTTGCTCGGTACTCTACTTCTACTAAAGAAAGTGCAATAACTTGTTGTTTCTTACAGGCCCAATTGACATGTCATAAACCAAGGCTGAAAACATAACCTTCCGTAGACATCCGATTATCAGGGTCGTCGACCCAATCTGAATCAGTGAAACCAACCAATAAAGGAGTCCCCCCTGAAGTATCCTTTTAGTTTCTTTCCAATGGCTTTCATGGGGTGTTTGCATATACCAGGCACCAAGACCAACAACAAAGGAAAGATCTGTATGGGTATGAGTCAAGTAAAAAAGGATACCAACTAACTGACGGTACAAGGTGGAATCAACTTCAGGAGAAGTACAGCTGGCAGTTATTGAAAAGTCAACAAGAAATGTGTGTCTAATTTATTTTCCCCTTAAATAAATTGGACAATAAATATTAATATATTATCTCATAATTACTTGGAAATAGTTAACTGAAATGGAAAATCAGTTTTCTATAGGAAATTCGAGTTGAAAGGTTGACTGGTGGGACATCCAAGTTGAATTAGTTGTAACAGAGTTGGATGTGTAGTTATGCGAGTTGTGAAGTAGTTTAACTTAGTTAAGTGAGTTAAGATTAGTTGTACTAGTTGTAACTAAACTTACACTAGTGAGAGATCAATGAAATAATTATTAATTAATTCATAATCAGTGATCTCACATGCAACTGAAGATTTACTACTGTTAACTACATGCATGTCAGATCCAGTGGAGACCCAGTTGAGATAACAGGTGAAAGGGATAGTTTGGCTATCAGTTTTGATTTGAGTGAGTGCACTCATGCAATCACACACATAGTGGATGTGCCCATGAGGAATGCACAGCCTAGGAAAGAGGAATTGGAATTCATTTGCAGTGTTTCCATTAGTAGGGATTGCGCAAAGGAAGCAGGTTGTCTAGGAGCAGTAAATTGGCACATGAGTTTGTCAATTTTTACATGACAATGTGAGACTATTGTATATTGTACTGAGAGCTCTTGGATTAGAGTTTTGTATGATATGGTTTCATGATCCATGATATAAACATAATATATGATAGTGGGGTTTTTAGCTTTATGCTTTCCCGGTAAAAACATTTGTGTTGTGTGTGATTGATCTTTCTTCCTGATATTGCAATTAACGATCGTGTTTTAAATTCCACAAGAATATTTGTAGAAGTGATTCTGTATTTGACATTGGCATATAATTGTTAGATCAGGAGAATCCAGGCAATACATAATTTGTATTGAAATTTCTACATGTTATCAGAGCGCATAAGATAGCAGAAGTTGATTTTGTGATTGGATAGAATTCAAATTTGCATAAAGACTTTCTTGGTGCTACAACTGATTCAAGATTGAAATGGATTTCAATGTCTTGAGGTTAGAGTATGCACTTGAGGGAATATCGAACTATATTTCTTGGAAGGACAGGATGGAGGTAGTACTCGAAGACAATGGCTTGAAGGAATTCATTAACAAAGATGTTCCTAAGCCATATGTTGCAGACGCTGCAAATCTTGATGCATGGAAAAAGAAAGTGGAAAAGGTGAGGAGGATCTTGTTGGAGGGAGTACGAGACCACATTGTCTCAAAAATCCATGGGAAATCCACACCATATGCAATGTGGAAGGCTTTGACGGATCTATTCCAAAGCAATAGTGACCATAGGAAATTGGCGCTCAAAGATAAACTCAGGAAGATCAAGATGGAGAAGGGCGACTCCATTCCAAAATATCTCATGAAATTTGTCCAATGTTGGGATGAGATGGGGAGTGTGGGAATAACAGTCATTGATGATGATTTAGTGAGCTTGGCACTCCTAGGACTTCCCAAGAATTGGCACAGTTATCAAGACTCTGTCAATGGAAGGGAAACATTGCCAAATTGGGAATGACTATGGTCGGATCAAGCGCAAGACGAGTTCAGGAGGAACACCAGAGATGGATCTTCATCAAAGCATGATGATGAAGAGGATTGTGCTTTGGCTTCCAAGGAAAGGAAAGGGAAGGGGAAGAAATTCCATTCAAAATCCAATTCTAAAGGCAAGAAGTTGGATTTGTCCAAAGTGAAGTGTTTTCATTGTCACGAACATGGGCATCTCACTACTAACTGTCCGCAGAAAAAGAAGAAAAAGAAGGTTGTTGGAGCTACAGTTGGTGAGGCCCTTGCCTCACAATTTGAACTTAACCTCTCTTTGATCGCATGCATGGATTCAAGTGCATTGGGATCGATGTGGTATTTGGATAGTGGCGCTTCCTTCCACATGATGGGATATAAGGAGTTTTGCAGTGACTTGGAGGAGAGAAATCTAAAAATGCATATAGAGATGGGCAACGATGGACGATACAGTGCGACTGGCATTGGTACCATTACCTTTTAGAGGGAGTCAAGTAAACCATTTCAATTGAAAAATTGTATGCATGTTCCAGGTCTGAAGAAAAACCTAGTCTCAGTTGCAATGTTGGAGGACAGAGGCTATGATGTTGTTTTCAGTGGTGGAAAATATTTCTTGTGACATAAAACAATGGGTCAAGTCAAGAGGATAGGGATTCGAGTTAAGAGTCTCTACAAGATGGAGGTATATGGTTGCATTTCCATGATGAGAAAGGCAGGAAAAGTGGTGAGTTGGGATGAGGGCGAATTATGCCACAGGCGACTGGGCCATATTCATCATGGAGCCTTGAAGATCATGCAAAAAATATCTACTAGACTTCCAAAGGGATCACTTTCTTAGTTAGATCAGTGCAAGGGTTTCACCATGGGGAAGTATGTAAAGTCCACCTTTCATGAAAAGGAGAACCATGCTTCGATGATCCTGGAGAGAGTTCACACAGACGTGTGTGGACCATTCTCGGTTGCTTCAACAACAAAATATAAGTATTATGTTATTTTTATTGATGACTTTTCTCGTAAATGTTGGATGTTCATGAAGAAGAAGGATCAAACATTCTCAAAGTTCTATGAGTTTAAAGCATTGGTGGAGAAAGAGTCAGGGAAGCAAGTGAAAGCTTTGAGGAGTGATAATGGTGGAGAATACATCTCTAACAAATTCAAAGACTTCTGCAACAAAGAAGGAATTCGAAGAGAACTCATAGCGCCTCATAACCCATAGAAAAATTGGGTCGTAAAGAGGAAGAACAGAATGATCGTGGGTGCAGCACAAGCGATGTTGCATGATCAGAGCCTACCAATGAATTTGTGGGAAGAAGCATGCAATACTGCATTTTATGTGAAAAATTGTTGTCCTCATAGAGTACTTGGTATGAGTACACCTGAAGAAGCCTTCACTGGTAAGAAACCTGATGTTTCTCATTTTAAGATTTGTATCTCATCTGTTTATGTACATGTGACCAAGGATGCCAGGAAGAAGCTAGAACCGACTATTGAAGTTGGGATTTTTCTGGGGTACACACAAACACCCCATAATTATCGTTTGTATTTTCCTAACAATAAGATGATTGTTATGCGACAGGATATAAAATTCAATGAGGGGAAATCCATGCGGTTGTCACTTGAGAGGGAGAAAGAATTGCATGCAGAGGAGGAACTGATGGTTCCCAAAGATGAGTCTCAAGATGTGGATCAGCCACATGAGGACGTTCATGGAGTGGAGGAAGCCACTCATGCAAAGTAATCCATCAGAAATGGAAGAAAGCGCACCACGGAATCTGATAGATTGAGACTAGATGTTGCACAGAATGTAGGAGCCCCTACTTCACATCGCAGACAGAGACAGTCTCCTAATCAATTTACTAGATGCATGGCTCTCATGAGAAAATGTATTGTGACTAAACCATCTTCCTTTTAGGAAGCAATGCAGGATCCCACTTGGGTTGATGCTATGGTGGAGGAGTATGACTCCATTGTCAAAAACAGTGCATGGGAAATTGTTCCAAGACTGGTCGACAAATCAGTGGTAGGTTCGAGATGGATCTACAAGGTAAAGCAAGTTGTTGATGAGAGTGTGGAGAAATACAAGGCTAGTTTTGTGACCTGGGGCTTCTCACAGATCAAGGGGATAGATTATGATGAGAACTTTGTACCTGTCGCAAGGTACTCTTACATAAGATCCATCCTTGCACTCTTAGCACAGATGGGTTGGTGCATTCATCAAATGGATGTAAAAATTGTGTTTCTCAATGGGCTCATTGAGGAAGAAGTGTACATTAAGAAGCTAGAAGGTTTTGAGACCTTTGATAGGGAGTCGCATGTGTGCAGACTCAAGAGAGCGATGTAGGGGCTGAAGCAAGCACCCTGTGCTTGGTACACTTGGATAGACAGCTATTTCACTGGACTGGGCTTCACCAAAAGTGAAGTGGATGCAAACCTATACCAAATTGTGGTAGACGGTAAGATTTTAATCATTGTTCTTTATGTTGATGATTTAATATTGACTGGTGATGAGCATCTAATACACTCATGCAAGGAGGAACTTGCAAAGGATTTTGAGATGAAATATATGGGTGTCCTTCATTATTTCCTTGGATTGGAAATATGGCAGCAAGATGGTGAAATTTTTGTGTCTCAAGGAAAGTATGTAAGGGAGATATTGGTTAAGTTTCACATGGAGGGTTGAAAACCCATGGATACTCCTCTTCCAAGAAACTGGAGGAAAGAGGATGCTACTTCTGGAGAGGTAGTGGATGTTATTGTTTATCGACAGTTAGTAGGTTTGCTAATGTATTTAGTGAACACGAGACTGGACATTTGTTGTGCGATTAACCAGCTAATTCAAGCGATGGTTAAGCCTACCAAACTCTTTTGGAAGGTGGGTAAGCATGTTCTTAGATATCTGAAGGGCACATCTGAGTATGGATTATGGTATAGACAAACGGATGAGGTGAAGTTGCATGGCTTCACGGATGCATATTGGGTGGGCAGCCCAACGGAAAAAAAGAGCACATCAGGAGGGATATTTAGTATCATATCTACAATTGTTTCTTGGTACAACAGGAAATAGAGATCTGTGTCACTCAGTTCAGTGGAAGCAGAATACATGGCAGGGAGTCAAGTTGCATGTGAGGCTATCTGGATGAGAAAGATCTTGGTTGGTTTCTTTGGTTCTCATTTAGATCCAAAAGTGATTCATTGTGATAATTAGAGTTACATTAAAATCTTGATTAATCTTGTGTTTCATGATAGATCTAAGCATATAGATATCCAGTATCATCATCTCAGAGATTGTGTGCAACGGAAGATCATGTTGCTTCAATACATTCCTATGGAAGATCAAGATGCAGACATTCTGACGAAAGCGCTCACCAGGAGCAAGTTTGAATATCATAGACACAGGATTGGGGTGAAGGATAATCCATGTCTTGTTGAAAGGGAGTGTTGAAAAGTCAACAAGAAACATGTTTCTAATTTACTTTTCCCTTA
>SNQJ01S0271769.1:0-11655 GCA_010110895.2 Picea sitchensis | reverse complement strand
CTTAGTGCATATAGTGAAAATTTTCATTTTTACTTCATAATTGCATAGTTGAAATTGAAAATTACATTTGTTATTAGAAGCATATCATTCATTGAAAGTTAAAGTTAGGAATTTGCATGATTTTCATATTTACTTCTCTTGCAGAGTCATAACATCATGAGTTTCACTACCATACACTTTTGAGTAATTACGGCCACTAAAATTAACACTATAATTTAAAATTGATTAGTCACAATTTTGTTTTCTAGGGTGCACACACTAGCTTAGGATTTAGTGCCTTGGAATAGGATTTTGTGAGTAAACTTCTCCAAGGAAATTAAATCAACATACGTGTCTAAGTCAGGGAGTGGAGAAATCGATTGTATAATTGGTAATATCAGGAGGCTCCACTCACACCGGAGTTAATAACGAGGTCGTGTGAAGTTGGTTGAAGGGATATCCCCTTGATACCTTCCTAGCGTCAAATATATTTCTGGGGATCTATTCATATCTGGGGATCTTGTTAGTGCCCTTACCTATGTGAGAGGAAGTTCTTTCAAAGTTTCGTACTTTGCTACCCTGCCCATACGGTGGACCTGACTTACAATTGCTCTCCTTTGCATCAGTTATACAATGGTTTATTAGTTGCTTGACTTAGGTGTCTCATAGGTTACTTGCAGGGGTTATTCTACAGGTACCCTGGGTCAGATAAAGGTCAGACATCACACAACATTTATGGAGGAATACCTCTCCGGGAGGATTTGACCGACTGGTTGTTAATCCCACGAGGGCCCTTATAACTAATTATGTTACCTCTAATCCTTAGCAGGGATTCTCATGCCCCTCTTGGGCGAGACATACCTTATTTAGGGAGGGAGGCCACTCAACCACTTTACCCCATTTGTATGCATTTTGGTCGCTTGAATTTTGGTGCGATCTTTGATTACTATTTGGCCTTAGGATATATTTTTTATCTTTAGATTCTTAAGTCATCGTGGAATCAGACCAACCTCCCCGTCAGTCTCGTTGCTTGTTACAGTTACCACCATATTTTGAGTATTTTCCTTCTAAAATGCATAGAGTTATTAGGTGTGGTACACAAACATCCACTGTTCAGACCTATGATTCTACAAGGATGAGTATTGAACCTAGTCTTCAAAACACTCGGAGCCCTTCGACTCCCACACCCACTATAGTTAATGGCACTCCTTTGACTCCTGCAACCTCAATGGTTGTAGTGTTGGAGGAACTAATTATTACTATGGCTCAGCCTATAATGAATGCTCAAGTTACTTCCTCGAACCCTTTTTGGTCACTTGGTCACTCACCGAGCTATAATGTTCAGTCCATCCCTATGGCTTCTAGTCTTTTTTCTTATGGTATGCCCAACTTCATGTCGCAGTTTTTGAACGCCATCCCAACTATTGGCCTTAATGCTAGCATTGAGATTGGGGGCACTACACCTCCTTACATTCCTTTTTTGTTTGGTGGGTCTCAAATCCCTCAAACGACTCCTAATATGGGAGGCTTCCCTGTGTTTAACCCTCGGTCCAATCCTCCTGCTTATGGGTGGAACAACCAACATGGTGGAAAAACTTTGACTCAAATTTCCTCCTATAACCCTACCTCCTCAGTGCAGATTTCGACAAATACATTTGGCATGACTAATCCACCTCTATCCTCTGGGTTCCCACCTGGAGGAGGGCAGTTTCATTCTTTGCGCAACGCCCAACCCAGATCCAATCCAGTTGGGGGAAATTTTTATAAACCTCAACAAAAAATTCCTACTAGAATGATGCCCAACCAACCTTTTATGAATCAGCCTAGAGGAGGACCTTATAATCCCAGACAGGGCCACAGTGCTTACCAAAACCCTGGATGGGCTGCAATTCCTCAAGAACAATCTTTCCCAAGATATTGGGGCTAGATGTCGCAACCTCGTCTCCCTTTTCTGTCCACGCTTAATATTCCATACTTGTCTAATTTAATGAACAACCCTGTGAGTTATGATCCTACATGGCCCCCCATACCCACCAAGATTCCTTCAGACATCCCAAAGTTTGAGGGTAAGAATGGAGAGGATATTGGTGATCATGTCACTACCTTTCACCTTTGGTGTTCATCGAATTCCCTTAATGAAGGTTCTTTTCGATTAATATTATTTCAACGCACCCTCATTGAAGTTGTTGTGAAAGGTTATATTGAGCTACATAGTGGGGAATATGGGAATTTTAGTTAGTTGGTGTTGGTTTTACATAACGACTTCGAGTTGCCAATTCGTTATGATGTTGGCCTAGAATTGTTGCCGAATTTACGCTAGGATACTGCCACTCATATCTCGGACCATATCCAGGAATGGCGTAGAACAAAGAGTTTGATTAAGACCCATATACCCCCAACCTTTCTTTTATAATGATTCCTTAAGTCTTTTCATGCTCCTATCTCAAAGAATGTTTCTACTTCCAGGGTCACCACTAAAGAAGAATAGATTTTTAGAGCCCAACAGTTAGACTTGATATATGCTCAGTCTGGGATGTTGTACGACCTTCTTTCGGATGCACCGCTGTCAAATTACGACCCTAGAGAAAATCTCGAACCTCATGTCGATGACATTGTATGTACCACCAATGTAAAGTCTGCAGACTCGGTGACCAACCATATGAAAGAGTTGTCTCTAAGCCAGTCTGCAGGGGGGCCAAATTCATCTGTGTCTTCCAACCCAACTCAGTCGGCGGATGTACATTTTGTGCAATCGTTGGCCAACCCAAATGGTAACCAGAAACTAGGAGGGAATAAGAAGAAAGGACGTAATACTTGTAAGGGTGGGAAAAATCATAATAAACCCAAGAACAATGGTAATAATGAGAAGTCGAATGATAATGTTGGAGAGGGAAAACGAGAAAGACGTAAGGTGAATTTTCCCTATAAGCTTTGCACAAATGATCACCTTACCCATTTATGCCCCAAACTTGCAAAAGCTGCAAGGCTATTATCTATGCCACCCGTCATGCTCACGAATCCATTCCCACATAACCAACACATGGCCTCGAGATCCTCAAATGTTGGAAATGTGGCTGGTGGGATTCCAAACCCATCATTGCAATACAACAGTTGTTTGTGTATCAATATGGTCGATGTGAAAGTTCATGTAGCCACTCAATATTGATATTATATCTCTTCACAAGTTATTCCTGGTCTATAATCTCCTCCTCCTCCCCCGGAGATGAACTTACATATTTAAACACTAGAGCCACTGCCTCGTATTCTGAAAGGAGTACTCAAGTGCTCTACCCACAATCCAAATGATAGAGTCACCCATAACTACTCTATCTTTTAGGACCTGGGTCAAACCCCTTTTGTGATGTCGGCTTTGAAGGTACTCCAGATGTGTCCTTCACAGATGAATTCCTTACTATATTCTTTAGGATATCTAGAACCTAGTGGCTCAAAAGTTATCAAGTTTGACATCACATATGTGAAGCCTCACTTTCCTTACCATGTGGATTTCCAAATCCATGTGGAGTACTCAAAGTATACCATCAAATGTGTGGTTTTTGATGAAGTCACTGCTAGTGTGTGATGTCCCTGATCTGTTGGAAAGATCTCAATTCTCCAACTCTTTCCAAGTCATCGAACATGTTGACTTCTTTTGATTCTCATTCCTTCTTCCCTCATGGTATTCTTCCTGCCTTTCTGGTCCAGTTAGGTGGGAAGATGGTAGAGGTGGAGGTAGAGGTAGTTGATGCACCTCTTGATTATAACTTGTTACTAGGATGCAATTGGACCTATGCTATGGTCGTCATCATATTGTCCGTCTTTCATACTTTTTGTTTTCTTCATGAAGGGAAGAGCATGATGATCGACCAATTATCCTTTGCATACTCTAGTCCTAATGCATATATTGGACCATCGATCCCTGTGATCGAAAATTCTCTACTGACAATTGATAATATCGGTGTCAGAATGTATTCTTCCCTTATGGGTACTTTCGACTTCACAACACCAATTCACCATGTTTACACCATGTCTAGTAGGCCCGCCTCGATAGGCAGGTCCATTCCTTTCCGCACTTCCTATTTTAGTGATCTGTGGACTCTACCTTCCCCGAATTTGTCTTGTGAAGGCCAGTTGCATGTTGGAATAGCCATGCCACTATCAGCAACAGAGATTGTGCATCAAGTTGTTCTTGACTCTTTTGTTGATCCCGATCCTATTCCCTCGCTGACGGATGAGAAGGATGCCATTATTAGGCCCATGTGGGCCACTTCATCGTCTTGTTCACATGATTTCCTCGATGAGACTTTTCCTTCGGAAGAATCTATCATCAAATCCATGAATGGTTCCAACAAACCTTGGGATGATATGCATCACTGCTCTTATTTTCTCCTAGAGCTTGAGAGAATCGAACAAGATGACTTTTGATCTACTTTGAGTGAGATAGTTGGTCACGTTGTAGTTCCACTTGATACGCATGAAATTTATGCCGAAGGAAACATGGCGATTATTTATCCTATCATCACGATCGATATCTCTCGTACCCCTGGCAAGGTTGAAAATGTAAATATCGGTCATGATTGTTCACCAGAAGAAATCCTGATCTATAGCGAACTCTTCAAGGAATTATGAGACGTCTTTGCTTGGTCATATGAAGAGATTCCAGGAATCAACCCTCATATTTTCAAACATGAGATTAGAACTTATCCAGATGCTAAACCTATTTGAAAACATCTTACAGATATCAACCCCCAAAAGGCCCCTGCTATTAAGGCAAAGGTGGAGAAGCTACTTAATGATCTCTTCATCTACTCGGTTCCCTTGACTGGATGGGTATCGAACCCCGTTCCTGTGGATAAGAAGCAAGGAGCCATCCATGTATGTATGGAATTTCATGACTTGAACAAGGCTTGTCCTAAAGACAAATTCCCGACACCTTTCATCGATCAAATCCTCGATGACTATGCGGGAAGTGAAGTATTTTATTTTATGGATGGATTTTCAGGATGTCATCAAATTAAAATCAAACTTGAGGATCAACACAAGACAACATTTATTTTTCCTTGGGGTAATTTTTCATACTGAAAAATGCCTTTCGACCTTAAAAACGCCAGAGAAACTTTCCAACGTGCCATGCATTTTTCTTTTCACAATATTAAGCTCATAGTCGAAGATTACCTTGATGATCTTGCTACTCACTCTTGCAAGACAACAGATCATGTTATACACCTTTGGTTTTTTTTTTGAGAGATGTCATTACTATAGAATACGGTTGAACCCTCACAAGTGCATCTTTTGCATCAAGTCTAGTCGTCTTTTGGGATTTCTAGTTTCTGAGACTAGGACCATGGTAGATCCACTAAAGGTTGAGGCAATACTTTGATTTCCTCCCCCGTGCACGATTAGACAACTTTAGGGTTTACAGGGGAAATATAACTTTCTTCGTTGATTTATAACTATGAAAATATCACTAAGTATTTCATGTGTCTCTTGAAGAAGGACACCCCTTTTATCTGGGATGAGAAAGCCTAGGAGTCCTTCAATGCTTTGAAGAAATCCTTGGTATCAGTGCCTCTGCTGAAGCCTCCTAAATACAATAGATATTACTTTCTTTATATATCCGCGTCTGAAGACATGATTGGTATGGTTTTTCTTCAGGAGGGCGATGAGCTCCACAAGCATGTCATCTACTATCTTAGTCGAACCTTAGTCGGTCATGAACTTAATTATTCTCACGTTGAAGAGCTAGCTTTGGATTCCATTCACGTAGTCCAATGTATGCATCACTATATATTACTTTACAATACAAATGTGGTTTCCGATGTCAATCCATTTAAATACGTCCCTACTAGGCATATCATAGGGGGGAAATACAATAAATGGATTGTCATTTTACAAGAGTTTGATCTCGATTTCGCTTCCGCAAAATCCAAGAAATCACTAGTCTTTGCGGAGTTAATATATGATTTTCCATGATTAGATGAAGATGACATTCATGTTGATTCGTTTGTGGACAAACACATTTTTCTCATCTTGTCATCCGACCCCTGGTATGGAGACATTGTTCTTTATATTCAAACCTTGAATTTTCCTCAACATATCTTAGGAGATGAATGACAGCATGTAATATACCAAGATAAAAAATATACTATCATCGGTGAAACATTATATCGTCGAGGAATAGACAATATCTTGCATCGTTGTTTAACTCATGGAGAGGTCGAGTCTATCCTGAACGATTTCCATAGTGGGGCTTTTGGCAGTCATCTATCCGAGCTTGTGACAACCCAAAACAATTTGCGAGCCGATTATATTTGGCCTACAATATTTAAAGATTGCATTGAAGTGGTTAAGAAGTGTCACCCCTGCTAAGTGTTCACTCAAAAAATGCACTTTCATCCAGCCCCTCTTCACCCAGTCATTATCGTCGGTCCCTTCACCAAGTTGGGGGTGGACTTTGTGGATTGTAACCCAACTTCAGTTGGGGGGCATCAACACATTATCATGGTCGTCAGCTACTTTACTAAGTGGTTCGAGGCTATGCCTACAGTTAAATCTGATGGGAAAAATGTCACCTTCTTCGTATTCAATCAAATTATCGCTTGATTCGGTATCCCAAGTGAGAATGTCACTGATCATGGGATTCACTTTCAGAATGAAATGACAGAAGAACTAGCATATAAGATGGGGTTTAGACACGGTCGTTCTTCTCCTTATTATCCCCAGGCAAATGGACAAGTAGAGGTCATCAACAAGTCTCTCAAGACCATGTTGCAAAAAGCTGTCAGTCAGAGTAAGTCTGACTGGAAGATTAGGCTATATCCCACACTCTAGGCATACCAAACCCTAGTCAAGACCTCCACCATATTTTCCTCTTTCTAGTTAGTACACGATGTCGAGTCAAAGTTACCGATTGAATGCGAAATCCCTTCTCTTAAGTTGGCAGTCACGCTCCTACCTGACACTTTCAATATAGAATGATTCCTTGTACACCTAGAGAGTCTTGATGAGTAGCATCGATATGCCTCTGTGGCTATCGAAGAAAAAAAAATATGAGTCAAGGTCCAGTATGATAAGTCTGTCTATCCTCGGTCGTATGTTGAGGGTGACTTGGTCCTCTTGTATGATCAAGCCAAAGAACCACTGGGGTCAGGAAAGTTTAAACCCATGTGGCACGGTCCTTATATCGTGCGATGTGTTCTAGAAAAAGGAGCCTATGAGTTAGAATATTATGAAGGGAATAAGTTGGTTGAGCCCAGAAACGGGCTCTACTTGAAACGATATTATGCTTGAGCCCCAAGATTGGCCTGAACTCTTTGTATACTAAATGTAATTTAGTTTATATATCTTTTCCCTTTCTTTCTATATTCATCTTTCTTAATGAGTTTTCCCTTTGTTGGCAGATGTCAACGGAGTCTTCAATCTACCTAGGATTCACAGATGGAGGCAGTCGTTATACACGGAACCTGGCTTTTGCCGCTTGGGTGGTTTAATCTCCTGTGGGTCTACTGGTGTCTTCAGGTGGTGTATTCCTAGGGCCATCCATGAACAATGTGGTAGAATATAGCATCATTATAGAACTTTTGTGTGATGCTATCTCACATGGTATTCATTCTTTAGAAGTTCACCTAGATTCCCAGTTAGTAGTATATCGGTTGAATGGAAGTTACCGCGTGTGTGATCCTACTTTACTCTGTCGATTACTACAGGTACATATTTTAGAATGACAGTTTGATTTTATTACATATTATCACATTCCTAGGAGTTCTAATCATGTATCCAATGCTTATGATAATTTTGTTTTAGATTGGAATTTGTCACATAATTAAAAGCAAAGAAAACCATCTCATCAATGTACACATTGTAAAATATAAGTAAAGTCGAAGATCCCTTTTTATATATTTCAAAAAATATGGTGTTTATAGTACAAAATTTCAGCTAATACCGTCAATACACATATACACCCGGTACTAAAATATCCACGACATATACGCATGTGGCACTAGATGTGTGTCATGGTAACAAACTACGACATTTGTGAGACGTTGAAAGAGTCGCACCCATGCTCGGGGTACACCAACCACCTGTCATTGCATGGCTTCAGGTAGATCCTCTACCTGAACCATGGGGATTCTATGAGTCAAATGCGACAGGTTTACATGCTTTTTTTTAAGACCCTCTCGAATTTATCTCCCATCGCCTCATCTCCCCGGTTCCTCCATTGATGTGGAGGAAGCCCCTCTGGCCGTCGCAGACCCACGTCTGTGTTACACAAGTGTCCAGTTAATACTTAAGCACCATCCAAAAACATTTTTGTTCTATTATACAAAAATACAAAAAAATGAAATATTTAAAAACATTTGACATACCTATGTCACCGTAGGTGGACCTTGGTTGAAGTGGCATGCCCGAATCTCCATAGAAGTCTATCCCTGTATAGGGATAGTCGTCTAGGGAAATGACCTGTCGCTTCCACCAGTAGAATAAACCTTCACTGTATGGTGTCGACACCCTACCTCTCCCCTATTGCCTCATTACCTTGGTCCATAATTCCATGGCTAGATCACGAGGTCCTCTAGGAATAATCTCGACTCTAGGTCCCAAACCAAGAACCCACTCGAAAAAGAAACTGCATAGGATAGAGGCAAACCCAAAATTCCTCTTACTCCCCTGTTTGCACTCTATCAACTAGATCTTCATATTTTTTAGTAGTGAGGTACACCAGTCATATACTATGGGTCTCATACACTGTACTACATAGAACATGAGCGGCCTCAATGCCTGGTGCAACGAGGTCGAACCTGTGATCCTGGTCAATAGAAGCACAATAATCTTCAGAATGAGATTGTTTATTGCCCAGATAGGGAGTTGAATCCCCACCTTAGGATTCCTTTCTACACAGTGGGCGTTGATGTACTCCTCTATTTTCATTCCACTCCTTGCTGCCTACGATTTGAGGTTTACAACCTCTCCCCAACGTGATAGACTAGTCAAAAATTAGATGTCCTCTACTTCAATTCTCAATGGTTGCCCATCGATATTGAATTTTTTACTCTCAGGGTCCTAGTAAACCACAAGCATCTTGAGCATCCTCACCTGGGCTCTCATTCCTTTGAGCACCAAAAATTTATACAAGCCACATCTCTTTAAGGCCATTTGGGCCACCAGATCTCGATCTACAACAACATCGACCTCCTCGTGCTCTCTTTCTATCCATTCAAGAACCATCCTTCCAAGGACAAATTAAAAATTGAGTTAGAACCCTTAAAACTTATTCTTTGCATGCATATACGCGATACACTTATCTTACAATCACTTATAGGGCTAGATATATGTGCCCTGTAGTTTTCATAGGAGCGTATAACCCATTGTATACGTGAACTGATCGAAGACATCCCACGTACACTGAAATTCACATTTTTTCTCCCTCAACAACTAAAAATTTGGAACCTAATTCAAACATTTAATCCACTAGAAATGAAGAGGAAGAGAAGTAGATTTACCTGGTCCACACGGTTACTAGTTTCGTTGTTTGATGCTCCTGCAATCACCATTTGAAACTCAGAGGTATTTTGGTCCAATTTACACTATTTGGGTAAAACATCAAAATGGTATAGTAATTTTTGGTTTTCTTACTATTTATAAACTATTTTTACCTACTTTTTATAGTTTAATCCATTTTTTCACCTGATGGACTAATACAAGGGTGGATTGAGTTAGTTTTTTCATTTTTAACCAGGGATTCTTGGATATTTCAACATTATGTTGGTCGTTCGTCACCAAGGGAAGGTATTTTCATTATTGAGCATATAAGATAGGTATCCATTCCATCATGCATTTTCGCATTATCCTATAAACTGTCACGTTTTATGCCTTAGGTATGAACCCAGTTGTTGTGACACAGAACCTTCCATCTGTTATAAGTCGTGTCCTTAACTAGTGGTAGAGACTTACGAAACATGGGTGCCCTAATTAGCTCCCTTGCCTCACTTGGTGCCCATGCAGAGATTTTTTCCATAGGACCGGGAGTCCCTCATAGCTAATACATGACTTGATGTTGAGCCTCATTTATCACTCATAAACATACAACCTTATACCCTGAGGACTCCCAAATGAGTTTAATTTAAGCTCCTTTCCAACTCGTCCTCAAAAAGAGAAAATATTACTGAGTGATTTGTCCCTTTCACACTTGTTAAATTGGACTTGAAAGGTCATGAGTCTTACTTAATCTCTTTTCCGACTCGTTTTCAGAAAGAGAAAATATTTCCAAGTGAACTTGTCTCTTTCACACTCGTAAATTGGATTTGAAAAGATGTCTATTTGGCACAAGTTTATCCCTTTCTCACACCAAGTAGACTAAAATTCATAAAAATGTCATTTTTTGGCGTTAAGTTTGTTGGCATGTTTTACAAGCAGCGTATGCTTGTCATTGATGGCAAGTACAACAACGATGATGGCTTGGGTACAGGAAGAATGTGCCAGGAAGGCACCATAAGTATTTTGGCAAGAACAACAACAACGATAGCATGCTTACAGTTATTGATGGAAAGAACAACAACGATGAAGGTATGGTTACAGGAAAGAATAGTAGCGATGTTGGAAGGTTTACAGTTGGGAGACAACAATGGAAAACAGGCAAGAAAGGAAGATCAATAGCAATGATGGCATGGAAAGATCAGAAGCATAAACTCCATTTCGGAGTTTCGGATACTGGGAGTTGCAGGAGTCAAGAGTCAATACTCTTCATCACAGGAGTCCCGAAGTTGCGAAATGTGAAACGCTGAAATCCTGAAACAGGCACATCAAACCACGACTTAAACTCCATTTCAAAGTTTCAGATACTGGGAGTTGGAGAAGTCAAGAGTCGAGACTCTTCATCATAGGAGTCCCGAAGTTGAGAAATGTGAAACACCAAAATCCCAAAACAGGCACATCAACAAAGACTCCATTTCGGAGTTTCAGATACCGGGAGTTGGAGGAGTCAAAAGTCGAGACTCTTCATCATAGGAGTCATGAAGTTGTGAAATGAGAAACCTTGAAATCCTAAAATAGACACGAAGAAGGCCCATGAAGTTTCGAAATCACGATAAGATCTTTGATCTGACTCCATTTTAGAGTTTCGGTGATTGGGAGTTGGAAGAGTTAGAGTGACTCACAACAAATTCACAAAACGCGAAATTGCGAAATGCAGCTTCGAATAAGGATGGGTGTTATCACTCAAATTTCGTTCGCACATGGCGACAAGAACTCAGCATCGTCAAACATTAATGAAGTCATTCATGGCACTGAATTAATTTCACAGCATTCCAAAGAGGTCAAAAACTATACAAAGTAGTAAAAATTGAAGAGTGCTTTACATAAGTTGGGTGCGCACGCACATGCGCGGAACAAGAACGTACCATGCATGCATACGCGCACGATGCATGACTGTTAGCACAAAAACCCGCGCACCTGCTAAACGACACATTTATTGAATTGGTCGGCCTCCCAACCACTTATGGATCAGCTCCCAAGCCGATTTGACCCTCAAATCTGAGCTAAATCTGCATGGTAGTCTGGTCAAAGACCTAATAAAGCCCTAAAGAGCCTCTTTTCACACTACAAAGGAGTTACATAATCACCCAATGCAATGCTATAAAAAGCCATGAAGAAACCTCATTTTCTCAAGGAATTTCATGTAAT